>JAGFPH010024004.1:0-11617 GCA_018207615.1 Philaenus spumarius
TCGTTTTTTATGGGTTTTTAGGGGTAAATTACCCTTAAAAATTAAAAATTCAAAAAAATGAAAAAATGCCTGGAGATATTAGGGTTTAGTACCTACATACCAAATTTTTTGAAAATCGGACCAATAGTGTCCTCTCTGGTCGTGTATACATACAGACAGACTGACAGACAGACACCACTCTAAAAACACTTTTTTGGGTTCAGGGAGCACCAAAACCAAAAATTCCACTAAAAATATTTTTGGGTTCAGGGAGCACCAACACAGATAATTTCACTAAACAATTTTTTGGGGTTCTGGGAGCACCAAAACAGATAATTCAACTGAAAATTCAAATTCGAACATTTTTACGAAAACAATACTTTCTCCATATAGGGTGGAGAAAGTAAAAGTTGATAACAGGTGTTTAATATCAGCTGATTCACAATCCAGAATTCAGAAATATCAAAAATCATTATAAAACATAGGCTGTTTCATAAAACATACGAACGTTGGCCGCTATGATTTTAGGGTATAAAAACTGTAATTTAAAATGAGAGCTTGTAGCCTAATAAACAGAGGGCTTTCTTTAAACAATTTGAACAATGCGAATCCAAAGCTTTATTATGGTTCATAAAATTAACAAAAAGCGTATTAGTTGATTTAAAAAAAGTAATTTGTTTGATATTCGTTTGTCTAAAAAAAATGAGTTGTTAGGTTAGTGTAAGGAGCATTTACATTGGTTCAAAATATTTCCATACCAAAATATCTTGCGCTCAGTTAGGATGTTTTTCAAACTTTATACCCATATAACTTTTAAATGGTTATTCGTATATAAAACACCAAGAACAAAAAAGGTCTTAAAATAACTTTTACAATGTCGTAGCGGAGCTACTTCTATTTTCAATAAATAAATTCTTCGTGAGATTCCCCGGCATCGTATATACAGTCCAGCGGAAAATCAAAGTTCAAATCACCGAGCAACTTCTTGCCCTTAAAAGGACCAACTCTTCGTGCGAAACTAACATCATGCGATTCAAACATCAATTTCCATCACTTAACTTTTTGACCCTCAAAAGGCCCAACATCAGCCAGCGTCTTGCGATTTTCCCGTAAATTCCTTTTACGGGAAAACTCGCCTAAACGTCCTCAGAGCTTCACTTTATTACGTCCCCGGTCGGTATATTATCTGTCTGGCGAACATAGGCATGTTCGACCGCCAAGGACACGACGATATCGGCCGGCAATCTTCTATAATCTACGTTTGCTTTCCTCGGAAGTTGACACCTCATCTTCCGAGAAAGATACTAGCATTATTTCCCCACAACTTTCTCAATTACCGTTCCGACCACGCACTGCAGTCGTTTGGGAAACGTAGACACGTTCTCCCGCCAAGGACACTGCGACCTCACTGCGAACGGCTCCTTCATTTCTACCGTATAACTTCTCCCCGCCGACGAGACCTCGTCTTACGGGAAAGTTGTTCGGTAATCTCCCGCGGAACATTTGACGTAATAACTCAAAATTCCCTAGTAAATTCAGTTCCCCGGTCACGTTATATATTTAGTGGCAACGAACAAAAACTAAATATATCATCGCACAAACGGCCGAAACAACGACTTCAAACTTTCTCGGCGTTCATCGCACTACGTCCGACAAAGTTACCATCTCCCGCGTAACTTCTGACGAAAATATTCTAAGTCCCCACGCGAACTTAAGAACCAGCAACCGCCAACTTAAGAACGCGCCAAGATTTCCAAACTTAGCAGTGTTTCGGAACTCGGCAACATTACTGCAAGGTAATTCGCCGACTACGTTCCCCTAAGTGTTAGATTTCGCACCTACATGTTACTTTTCACTGGAGAACTGTATATATACGGGGGAAATAGTCCAAAATATAGTCTTCATCCACGAACACACCAAGCGAACACATCAAACGAACTACAAGCGAACTTCACCAAGCGAACAACAGCTCCTACCTGGACGCTGCCAAGCGAACTGAACTCGTCAACACAACTGGAACGGATCCTACCTGGACTCCGCAGGCGAATATCGAGTGTACCTCACTCCGCAAGCAAACACCAAGTTGACAACCGAGCTACAGACCTTGGAACAACACGTTGGCCGGACCAGTGCCTAACTACGGGAGAATTGGCCGGACAAGTGCCACGCCGACAAACCGCCAAGAGAAGTGAAGCTAAGGGAGAGTCGCCGAGTTAGTGAGGAAACATTGCCGATCGCCAGGATAAAAAGACAAAAATAAATTAATTCAATTCTAAATTCAAAATAAGTCTTGTTCTTTCGACTACGCCAACTTCACAGCGCAACCGGACAGCAGACACTAAGAAGACCCGTTCGCGGAAAAGAGGCTAGTCCGGCCAGAACCTCCGCCGTAGCTCCGGCTACGTGTCAGCCGATACATCGTTACGCTCTTCAAGCTTACACGGTCCTTATTAGGGCCGACTTCATTCAGTAGTCTCTCGATCCAAGGCATTGCAGTCGTCTTGGTGACCGGGTAGTGCGAGCACTACTTAGGGCTACTGTGCTTCGCTTCGCAACGATTCTACGCAACGCAACGAAAACGACAGCGCAGCGCTACGCATCGTTCACAGGCTTCACCTGCAATCAAGCGCCCTTCAGGCTCACGTTCACCAATATATTCGGCCCTTGGCCACATTTTAGAAACTTTTGTCGCCAAACTGAGCTAAGTCATAATTTTTATTAAATTCATTTCACCGGAGCGACAACAACAACTCGAAATCATTATAAGATACAGTGTAAGCCATAAAAAATTCGAAAGTTGTCCGCCATATTGGAAAATGGAGGCAAAATTTTTAAAATTCAAACTCATATTTTTAATATCCACTAGAAAGTAGGTGAAGTCCCCCATTTAAAGTTTGCTGTACATCTTGTACTTTTGAAGATCTAAATGGTGGTCCTGTTAAAACGAATACAGGGTATAATACCCAAGTAAAGATCCAAACTTCACGAAATTGTTCACGGAGTCAAAATAAAGAGAAATCAAAGTTCCAAAAACGCTTCGTTTTCCAGATATCCGCTATTTGGTTTTTTTACAAAATAATTAATATCTAGATAACGGTTTGGCCGATTGAGTGCATACTTTGCATGAATTTTATCCTAACTATGGTATATTTAAAGAAAAATAAGCGATTATATCCAATCATGCGTTTCAAAATCGCGGCCGTTTGAAAATGTCAAACCTGAATTTTCGCACATTTTAACAAAACATGTCGACACTTTTTTTAGTAGCCCTTTTTTGGATGGTGTAACCGTCAAAACAATCGGACGAAGGATAATAGCTAAGTTAAAGATAATGGCCGGGTTACCAGGTTTTGGATTATTTTTGTCTATTTTTACTGGACTAAATAGTTAAGCTAAGTATCCTTAATCATACTGCTACTACAATTTTCATCGATTTATAGATATAAAAACAAAGGGCTCTCAAAGGTAAACATGTTTGTATTTAAACTTTGTAGCTGTTTCCAAATAGAAGCGGGAAAAGGGTTTGTTTTTGCGAAGAGACGTAACAAATCTCGCTAAGATAAACGTGGGCACGGACTGACCGGTGTGTTTATACTTGTATTGACACGGGCGAAATAACAACATCGGCCTCTACTCGTGTGAAAGACGAGCCACAGATTGTTATTGGAAAGCTCTGCACAAATACATTGTGCGATTACCCAGAGCATCACGCACCAACGGTTCCGTCATTTAATTCAGTTATAAAACAATTTCTCTTATTTGCTTATGGCAACTCGTGCCCGCGAGGGTTTTAACAGTCCATTAATTGAAATGAGTTACATGTTCGGTCGCGTTATGGCGTTAGCTTTTTTTAAAAATATTTTAACAGAAACACGCAGTGTATAAAGTCGGGTAGGGGGGGGGTGTATAAGTAGAGTCTGGGGTGATATAATTTTGGATTTTGGGGTTTTTTTGGTTCCTAACCTAAGCCCCCCTTTTTGGACGATTTTGAATTTTTTGAATATTTTGGATTTTTGGGCAAATTTTGGATTTTTGGGCGAATTTTGATTTTGGCCGCCATCTTTTTTTCGGCAGCCATCTAATTTTGTAATAACTAATATCTATATCTATATACATAATTAATTTGCTAGGGGTTATTTTGTGCTTCGCACGCCAACCCCCGTATTGGGAGAATTTTCAATACACAGAGCATTGCGTGCTTCGAACGCCAACCTTCGTTTTGGGAGACTTTTCAAAACACAGATCATTGCGTGCTTCGCACGCCAACCCCCGTTTTGGGAGGATTTTCAAAACACAGATCATTGCGTGCTTCGCACGCCAACCCTTTGGGAGGATTTTCAAAACACAGATCATTGCGTGCTTCCCACGCCAATCCTCGTATTGGGAGAATTTTCAAAACACATTTCATTGCGTGCTTCGCACGCCAACCTCCGCATTTTGAGAATTTTCAATACACAGAGCATTGCGTGCTTCGCACGCCAACCCCCGTTTTGGGAGGATTTTCAAAACACAGAGCATTGCTTGCTTCCCACGCCATCCTCCGAATTGGGAGAATTTTCAATACACAGAGCATTGCGTGCTTCGCACGCCAACCCCCGTTTTGGAAGAATTTTCAAAACACAGATCAATGCGTGCTTCGCACGCCAACCCCCGTTTTGGGAGAATTTTCAAAACCCAGATCATTGCGTTCTTCGCACGCCAACCTCCGCATTGGGAGAATTTTCAATACACAGAGCAT
Source organism: Philaenus spumarius (assembly GCA_018207615.1). Classification (NCBI taxonomy): domain Eukaryota; kingdom Metazoa; phylum Arthropoda; class Insecta; order Hemiptera; family Aphrophoridae; genus Philaenus; species Philaenus spumarius. The sequence goes on from JAGFPH010024004.1 coordinate 4,718, forward strand.
TGCGTGCTTCGCATGCCAACCCCCGTATCGGGAGAGTGTTCAATACAAGAGCATTGCGTGCTTCGCACGCCAATCCCCGTATTGAAAGGTTTTTCAATACATACTGCATTGCGTGCGTGCGTTACATATGCAAACGTTTAAGACTCTGCTGACAGTATAACAGGAATTGTAACAAAGCGTAAAACCTTTGTGTACGGAACCCAAGCTTTGACACAACTGTAGAAAGAGAAAATCAAAAGCTTTTCGTGGGAGTGTTACAAGCAGATATATTTACGCTGTAATTTCGTCCAACTCTGTACAATACAAGTGTCACAGGTGTTTCTTAAGTAGTAGTACAGTCTACTTCTAAAGTTAATTTGGAAATTCCGGAAGCCGAGGGGACCACTGCGCAGGCGTCGTAGAGAGGGTGGTGATTTACGGACAACAACTGTCAACGCGGTACTTTTCAATTTTAAAACAACTCTGCGGTGTGTTTACGATTTGATCATTGTGTTTATCCTCTGTCCCGGAATGGGTTTTACCCGAGGTATTCATTTAAAAGCGGTGATTGTTTACGGAAATGGTTAACTCGACTATGTCCAGGAACGGGGATAACGAGATTAACTGTTCTACTATCCATTGCCGCTGGCTTCTCATATTAAGTAGATTATCGAACCTCGCGTAGTCTCGTCGAAACGTTTATATCGATAGTTTTAAACTTTTGTATACGAATATTTTACCCCAACAGCGTTATACTGCCTACCAAGGTTTTCTTAAGTCGTAATTGAGGCAGTGGTAATACACTAATAGTCTATCTATGAGCCGGGAGGGGGGTTAGTAGTTTAGTAGTTTAAAAAGTGCAAATTAAATTAAATAAACGGTACCAGGAACTGGCACATACTTTCTCACAAACATATTTAAATTACTAAACAGATTCACTGTGACTTGTAGGTTGGGGTAGGAGAGTTTTTTTTTATTAAAGTTGGAGATTAACTAATAAATATTATTATTATTATCTAGAGAGAAAACTATTCGATCGATTTCGAACAAATTTGCACCAAACACGTCAATTAGGTCTTTATAGATACACGTAAAAAGGTTTTGAAAAAATTTGATAAACAACCCCCTTTATAGCAAAAAAAAAACCCAAAAATCAGTGATTATTATTATTATTAGCTAAACGAAAATTTCTAGAAAGATGCGGGTTTTTGCATATGGTAGGGCACATTAAAGGCTACAAATAAGCAAAATTTTATAAAAATCGTTAGAGCAGTTTTTTTATAAAAAAATAATAACTGATTTTTTGGGGGTTTTTTCGACAACAATGGGGTTGTTTTTCAAAATGATTCAAAACCCTTTTTCGTGCATCTATACAGGCCTACTGGACATGTCTGGTGCAAATTTGGTTGAAATCGATCGAATAGTTTTCTCTCTAGCTTTGTATGCTTTTATTAAAGTTGGAGATTAACTAATAAATATTATTATTATTATCGAGAGAGAAAACTATTCTATCGATTTCGAACAAATTTGCACCAAACACGTCAATTAGGTCTTTATAGATGCAAGTAAAAAGGTTTTGAAAATTTTTGAAAAACAACCCCTTTATGCCCAAAAAACCCAAAAAATCAGTTATTATTATAATTATTAGCTAAACAAGAATTTTTAGAAAGATGCGGGTTTTTGCATATGGTAGGGTACATTAAAGGCTACAAATAAGCAAAATTTTATCAAAATCGTTAGAGCCGTTTTTTTTTTTATAAAAAAATAATAACTGATTTTTTGGGGTTTTTTTGGCAAAAAATGGGGTTCTTTTTCAAAATGTTTCAAAACCCTTTTTCGTGCATCTATACAGACCTACTGGACATGTCTGGTGCAAATTTGGTTGAAATCGATCGAATAGTTTTCGCTCTAGTTTTGTATACATACAGACATACATACATACAGACAGACATTTTGTAAAAACCACTTTTTTGGACTCAGGGGGTCCCAAAACAGATATTTCCACAAAAATCTCAACATCGAATTTTTTTGCGATCACTATACCTTTCTCTATACTATAGTTTAGTGAGAAAGTAAAAATAGACAACACAACAGAGGATCCAGCAACATATTTTACGTCATTGTGCATTGCATGCATACTGTTATTTAGATTTGCTTGATTAAACTACAACGTACAATATACATGGATGCAGTAGGTTACAGCCTTACTCTCTTGTGAGCTTGATCTGATCTATTAAATAAGAAAACTTTGAAAGTTTAACAAAAATACTTTACTCTAACAAAACGCGCAAGCATTGTGTATTGAAAATAGGCCCAACACGAGGGTTGGCGTGCGAAGCACGCAATGGATTGTGTATTGATAATACTCCAAATATGGGGGTTGCGTGCGAAGCACGCAATGCTCTGTGTATTGAAAACCCTCCGAATACGGGGGTTGGCGTGCGAAGCACGCAATGCAGTGGTGTATTGAAAATACTCTCAATTTGGGTTGGCGTGCAATGCACTGTGCGTCGGCCGCTTTTCATACTGTTCAGGGTCAAGCTCACATGTGCGTCCTTAGCAGTGAACGTGTTAAAAAGGTTTAAATTCAAATCACCGGTCCTGACCGGACCCCCTCCCTCCCCTCCCCCCGAAAAATTTTCCTGGCTTCGGCCTTGCTATGAGTGTTCATAAATTAAAACAACCTGCTCACATTTTAGTATATCTAAGGAATGAACGGCACCGACTCCAAATAGTTTTGCAGGAAATATAATAATTTGTTATTTTAAGATAAAACAGGTTCTTATAGGAATTGTGAGATCGATAATTGTACAAAAATACACTTCGTAATAGTGTTATTGTTACCTGATTGCAACCCAATTAAATTATTAATATTATAGTGAATAAATTAATAAGGTAATATTTTTTATCTACGACCACTGCAATAAACACCAATAACGCTATTACAAGTAACATCAGAAAGAGGTACATTACAAACCAAAAGCCAACCCGATTAGGTAATGATATCATTACCTAACAGGAGTCACTTTACATAATAGGCTCTAGACCAATGAGAGCTCGTCATTTGACGGAAGTAGAGTTGTAATAAAAATAACGCTATTCGTACATCAGCTGATTGTACCCATACGTTCTTGATGTTAGTGTGTTATTGTAACTAACCTCAAACGTGAGTTGACGCATTCCGCAAACATGAGTGATAGAGATGAATTTTGTTTAACTCCAGAGGAAATTAATACAAAAGCAAATTCGGCTCTGAACAATTTGTTGCCAGAAAAATCTAAATTTCGTTATGAAAAGGTTTATAACCAGTTTATGGAGTGGAAAACTAGAAATGGTGTTAGTTCGTTTTCCGAGAATGTTTTCATTGCGTATTTTGAGGAATTGGCTCAAGATAAGAAACCTAGTTCGCTTTGGTCTATTTATTCAATGATTAAATCTACAATCAACATCAAACATCAAATAGCCTGTATATTTTTGGTCTTAGATAAAGTAGTGTACGCAACGATTGTATTCAGCCTTTAAGCCACTCGTGAGATATTTAGAACACTCGCTTCGCTCGTGTTCCAACTTACATCTCACTCGTGGCTTAAAGGCCTTCATAATACAATCGTTGCGTAAACTACTATTATATATTAAACGAAGATGTACGAATGTTTCCGAAGTTAAACGAATAGGTTAGGTTAGGTTCCTTAAATTTCTGTAAACGAATATATTGATGATAAAAGGTTGTATTTATATTCGGTTTATAACCTCAAAGCAAATCTTATAACGTATTACAGCATACATTAGTTGTTCTATAACTCATATTTAAAAAATATCAACTTCACACAAATTTATAAGGATTGAAAAATTGAACAAAATTCCAAAAAGTATAATTTACGCTGGGTTTTTGTTTAAATATTAGCCTACAGATGATGGTTGAAATCAGCTGTTATATTATATGCTACTCATATATACTCGCTTTTGTAGGAGTTTATTATAGAAGGGAAATCTATAATCCACAAGTCTGCAGGTAGCACGTTTTGATTTGACACTTCAATCATTCAAGTTGGCCCTATAAACACATACTCTAATGGCCTTGGAATTCTTTTGCAAATTAAGTAATATACCGGGTGTCCCACGAAGAGGTCCCTATTTTTGAATTGATATGACATACGTATAGAGCGCGCTACAGACTTGAAATTCTACAATCGTGACTAACACATATGTACAAGAAATACCCCTGAGTATCAGTTAATTCTGACTGATCCAAACAAAATGGCGGAAAAACAAAAAAAACAACAAAATCAGCAATCGTATTTTAAGGGTAAACCTACTTTTATTTAGAATAGGAACAGCTACAGCTGTTTAGACTATTTTAAATCTATCAGCTGACTGCGTGTATCCACAACAATGAACATATTTGGTAATAAACATTAGCATTTGTTATTAAGTTGCATTGTAAAGTGTCTTATGTACCATGCCGTTTTAACTGAGCAAAAAGTGAAATGTTGTTCCTGGGCTATTGAAAATGATTATGAAGCAATAAGGGGTTTTAAGGAAAGGTACCCAGGTGTAGTTCCACCGTCAAGGAAATCTATTCGTAAGTGGAAGACTATCCTACTAGAAACGGGGTCGATAAAAAAAAAATATCATAGATCCTCCAACATAGAAAATGAAGAAATCGTATGTGCTGCTTTCATGGAATCTCCAAATACGCCTAATTCAGTAAGAAAGGTGGAATCTGCTACAAGGATACCGAAGTCATCTGTCCAAAGGTATGCCAAAAAGAACAAAATCAAACATTATAAAACTCATTTAGTTCACGGACTGCTTGAAGATGATCCTGACAGACGATTGGAATTTTGTTCGAAAATAATTGAAAAGATTGACGTAGATAGCAAATGGCATGAAGGAATCGTGTTTTCAGATGAAGCGACATTTTATCGAACAGGAACTGTAAACAGGCATAATTGTCATTACTATAACACAAAAAAATCCACATATCTTACAAGAAGATAAATTAAAATCAACAGGTATAACAGTTTGGGCTGCTGTTACCAAGGATGGTGTTTTGTCGTATGACATATCCCGACAAACAATGACTGGAGAAAGGTATGCATCAGTTTTAAGCAATCACATAGTTCCTCTTCTTTCTCAGCCTGAGATGAAAGACGTTTTTTCCAACAGGATGGAGCTCCTCCGCATTATGCTAATGTGGCCAAAGCAGTTTTGGAGCAAAATCTTCCTAACCGTTGGATAGGTCGTGGCAGCAGCTTCATGGACTGGCCCCCAAGGTCTCCAGACTTGACTGTTTGTGACTTTTTTCTGTGGGGTTTTTTGAAGGAGAAGATTTATTGTCATAACATTGCGACAGACGATGAACTAATGAGGTTGATCGAAGAGGAACTGTTGTTGATACCTCGATAGTTGTTCAGCAAAGCGTAGGGCCTATGACTGTTTTCTATTTCGTTGTCATCAGTGCATTGCGATCGATGGACATCAGTTTGAATAAGGTTTATGGATCAAATAGATTTAATTTATTTATGAGTTACTTATATCTTTAATTCCCTAACGTTGTTTAGTGCTTAGTAACATCGTTAAAATTCAATAATTATGTTGTAACACTTAAGCAAATAAAACTATTTTAACGAAAAGGTATTATTTCTTTGATATCCCGCCATTTTGTCCTAATGTGTCAAAATTAACTGATACTCAGGTGTATTTTGTTTACATATGTGTATGGTAGGACTGTTGAGTTTCAGGTTTGTATAGAGTGTTCGGTGCATCTAATATAGTAATTCAAAAATAGGGACCTCTTCGTGGGACACCCGGTATAAATAGCATGTAAATAATTTTGGTTTTATAAGTTTTTATACGATTGTATTTTACTCCATCTACCGATTGAATGAATAATTTCTAATTTTAAATTACTACCGTTTTAAACAGCACAGACTTCATCTCTACCGAATACAAAATTCCAAATCACAGCGTTTCTCTTAGACCAGGTTTCGGTAGATCTTCGTCAATACACGTAAGACTCATTACTTGGCTGCTATCCAAAGCCTTCTGACCTGTTTTCCATTCAAGCTAGACTTCATAATATTTGCAGGGCGTCGCACTCAATTTGCAGACTCTGCCCCACTACACACTGGTTTTATCCAGTATAAACGACATGCTTAAGTGCCAGTAGACCGAATCAGAAATATTAGAAATGGAATAAAAATAGTAATCGTATTAACGATTTCCATTTTGAGATCCAGTTTTCATCTTTTTTCTATGAATTTAACAAACTAACTGTTTTGTTCTTGCATAGTTTTTCACTCAACGCTACTAAAATTGCTTTATAATCAACCAAACATTTGTCTAATATATTTCTTTATTCCATAAAACTTTATTTTGTATAACCTGTCTTGTTAAAAAGTTTGGAAGCCTATCTTCCGTCTTATTTCAAGTTTTTAACACATGCAACTTGTATGCACCCAAAACGTAACGTCAAATAATTTGTCCAAACTCAACTCTAAAAACAAAACATATTTTGGATTGTTTTCTTCCCAACTATTGCTCTCGAATAAAATGGCAGTATGATGTAGCTACATACCAGGTGTCTTAAAAGCCCCCTCCCCCCTTATTATTTTTGTTATTAATGGAAATAGACAGATTTGCTTTGGGGATTGTTAACATGAACAAAAATTTAGTTTTTTTGGCGTATCGTAAATTTCAACCCCTCCCCCAAAAATGGAGTATTTTTGGGGTAAGTCGAAAATTTTAAATAATAAGAACCCCTATTGAGCGATACCTCATTTTAAAGGCATTGATAAAAGAAAAAGATTGGCGCAAACCGGAGGTCGGTATGTTGACTCTATCCAACACAATGACCGATCAAAGAAGTAACATAACAATTTTTAAGAAGTCAAATTTATGATTTTGTAACCTACTGAC
>JAGFPH010024005.1:0-11617 GCA_018207615.1 Philaenus spumarius
GCTTTCAAGCTTTAGTGCTTTGAAAAAAAGCTTGGCATCTAAAAACCTGAATATATATTCAAAACACAATTTTCCAAACGGTTATTTTATGAATGCTCCCCCCCCCCCCCCTCAACGAACTTTCTTCCCTTGATTCTGCATCATTAGATATTCATATCGACTGTATTCCTCTACATCTTGGCAGAAAAAAGCTCGCTACAAAATGGTTATACGACAGTGGCTTATACAAAAGGCAATCAAATTGAAATTTATAAGGATACTCCAATAAAATTAAACATTGCAGTTAATCCATTTATACAAGCATACATAAATACATATTGTAAACTTTTTACAAAAATACTAGTTATGAGGCAGTTTTATATTATTACAGGTAATAAACTTAAGTTTATATTTGTTAGCACCATTCTTTTCAAAATATTATAAGCGATCTTATTTTCGTACACATGTTAGTTCTAATGCATTGAAATTATAAGAAAATAATTCATCGTTAATAGTATAAATCAATCGTTTTAATAGTACAGTAGAAACCCGCTAATCCATCGCCAACAGGACCGAGAGTAAGTAATAAAACGTAAGTAAAACGTAATAAAACAAAGTTTTAAACGAAAATACAGAACAAGAATGATGCGAAACGCAAACACTGTACAGTAGTTCTTGTGAGATACTATAAATTGTATGTTCTTGTTGTCAAAAAATTACTATAATGTTCTTTTACCTAGTAGACGACAAAGTAGCCTTTACATTTACATTCTTTACCACGCGATCTTACGAAGATTTGATTGTGGGAATGCTTGTTTCGACTTTAGACTTCTAGAAAACTCTATGCCCGGGATTACGCGCATACTGTACCAGCGCGTAAACAAATCTCTCACTTCATTCGCAACCTTTACACTTGCAGCAGACTCTTTCCGACAAGAAAGCGCCTAAATGTAAAGGCCGATATTCTCGATTTAGACATGTCAACAATCTACTAACTCTTATCGACAATGATGAGTCAGCGAGTCATATGACTATATGAACAGTACTTTGATTTAAACTGCTTTTAATGCGTAAGATTGAGAACTACGCGGCCGTAGTGGTGGGAAGGGGCTTGCCACGCGCTATTCCAATAGCAAGAGGCAGTTGCCATGGCAACCTGTGCACTCCTTATTGCCAGATTTCTGTTAAATTGCTTGACATTGCAAACAGGTGAATTGCGATCTGTTTTTGTAATAATTTTACCAACTGTTTAATGACAAACACCGAAAACATAAAAATAAGGCGGTATAGTCGGACTGAGCGAATAGTCGGTTTATCCGAGGTCGGCCTAGCGGGGTCTACTGTACTGTTAATCTAAATTAACTCTAGCACTATATTTTTTTATATCGTGTTCTCAAGCATCAAACAGTTGAAATAAATACTATACATTGCAGGCCCAGTTATCTGATCTACTGCAGCAGCAAATCAAGCCAGAATGCATATAAATACTAATTTATAAGTAATTTTCTTATACAAAAAAACTATCCTAATATTGTTATCAAACAGCACAATCGGATACTTGACAAGTTCTTACTAGGTTTTAATCATATTAATATCCCATTTAATTCAGTATGTTAAATTAAATACCAATTAGTATAAAAGTTACAAAATCATAGATGACAGAACTAAAAATGTGCTAAAATGTTTTCATTTATGAAACTAGCTTTCTTCAAGCCAGTATTCTAAGCAATTTTTTTTCTATTACAAAATTATGACTCCTTAAAAATAAATTATGCACCTTATTTGGTTGTTTATGATTTTGTCCCTACATTCAGGTATCGACCACCGATGTGATTAATTGGCGATACGCCGGGAAGGTTTAAACAAAAAAATTCATGTCAGTATTTCTCTAACCGAATTACCATTTTACAAAGCTGTAACAAGACTTGTAAATTTATCCAGTAAAACGGTTATTGCCTCAGAGAAATGACCAGAAAGTTCTCGGGCCAGAAACTTGTTTGCACATTTAGACTACTAGCTTTCTAGAGAAAGGAGTTACAAATTTAAAAAATGTAAAACTTATCATCATAATCGAAACAAAAACCTTAACTTACCAGTTATTAAAACTAATTAAAATTAAACGGCACAAAATGAAACTCTATAGTGAAGCAAGGCACTTTAGCTTTGTTGTCGCTGACGGGAAATCTTTCTGGTCTTGTCGTTAATCTTCGGAGGAGGTGGACCTTTAGCCGACATATGTCTGTTGTACAAACTGAAAAACAGATATTAAACATTTTTGTAAACGAACGTGTACATGACAGTATGTATCAAACTAATTCTCCAAGCAGTGTGGTTTGATCCGGAGGTTTGTTATCATTCTTAACAGGAAACTAAACGAATCGATCAACAATTTTAACCTGTCAGTCAAGACACTAACCCCTGCAGTTGCTATTAAAATTATAGAGTTTTACAAGCAATGGTGTAAAAAATAACAAAATTTGTATTTTATACCAATTTTTAACATTAAGATAACATTTTTTTAAATCAACTATTTTTTAAGTTTTAATTTTTATGAGGCGAGTGGTTTTTAAACAAATAAATCTCTAAACTACAAAATTGCGTAACATACGGGATTTCATTAATAATACAAAATAAATAAAACTGAGAAAAATATTTGATAAAGCTGTTGATCAAATAAAATAAGACTTGATGTGATAATAATAAACAAAATAAATAAAACATTCTAATATAATAATTAATATTTATTGGCTAGTAACATAAGTAAAACCAAAACCATTGGCTCCCCAAAGTTAGCTTCATAGTAGAAAACGAATCTGTTAAGAAATAATTAATATTTATTAAGCAGAAAAACCAAAGGCGTTTGACTCTCTAAGGTTAGCTTCATAGAAGAAACCAGAGCCACCATTTTAATTAGAGAAGAGAATTGACAGTTAGACTAAGATGCAACGGCGAAACAGCAAGATGTGTGTTGGCTCAATGTAAATTGTTGTTTAACCCTCCCAGTGGCAGACTGCCCAAAGTGACGTTCTCTCAGGCGTAAGATGCAGCTATTTCGACAATTAGCGATAATTTGCATACATTTGCATTTTCGATTAATTAATTCACTTAGAATTATCCAATCGTAATAAAACCGGCACCGTTGGAAAGAAAATGAAATAAACTTTAACTTTTGTATTTAAAACTTTTTCGTAAAATGTATTTTTACATACGTAATCATCGTTTCAAAAATGTAGAATGTCAAACAGCTGTTTTAAGTGCGACATCGCGATGTTAAAAACGTAAAACTTCATCATTTTCAACCGTCTGCAACTCCTCACAGTTATCAATTGTCACAAAGATCATCACAGCATTGGATTCATTAGACTTTTATCTTTCAAGTGGTATTTTTAAATCATCTGTGACTTCAATCGGTTATGACATACAGAATTTAGAATAAATGCTTGTCCATTGGTCAAGATTGGGCCAATAAGGAAGCATTTTTTAAATCGATTTTTACTATCAGAAATCGATTTATTCCTAAGATGTGTAATATACCGTTGTAAAGATAAAATTTCAAAGTTTCAGTCAATGTGCAGTTCAAATAATTTTGTCATATTAGGTTGGTACAAACTGAATTGAGAATCACGCGATTTTAGAAGTTTACGGTCGCCATTATCCAAGCGGCCAAGCCGGTTACCTAACAATTATTACATGCAAGTATTTTTTCTCTTGATATTTTACTGAATTGAAAGTCTTTATAGTTTATAAAACTGTGTTATATTGTGTTACAGTTATAAATAAATAAGCGTAGAATGTGTTATTGTATTTTTTAGTGAAATTATGTTTATAAAGTGTTGAAAATAGTGTGTTCTAAATAGTGAGTTTTGTTTTATTTTTTGCAGATAGCCTAGGCTAAAATTTATTTAGCCTATAAACTATTGTATAAACTTTTTATAAATAATAAATAGGCCTACAGTATTGATAAAATGGCAGATAGGCCTAGAGTTATTGAAAGGTTATCAGAAATTGATCGGATATATAGTGGTTTTTAGTAGGGATGTGTCGATACCAGATTTTTCGATTCACGATACCGATACCGATACTTTGAAAATCGATTCTCGATTCCCGATACCGATACCTAAAAAAAAAACTGCGAAAAAAATAAATAAAATGACGAATGTCCGCAAAGAATACGACGTCCGAATATAATTAGTACCAATTTTATGAACTACCATTGGTGAAATGTTATTAAAAATAAAATGACGAATGTCCGCAAAAGAATACGACGCATGAAGAATATTATTAGCTCTAATTTTATAAATCGCGGCATCCAAACGCAATTTAATATACAACAGCGTATGTCCGCGAAAAAACCTACTCCCAAAAACAATCTAATGTCCGCATAAGAAAATACAATTAACCTAGTCCAATGAAAAACACGTGAGAGTTTCAGTAACGAAATAGCAGAATGCGTTGCAATTTAAAATAAAACAAGTTTTTAATTATTCGGAATAATATTTTTTACGACTGACTAGGATTGCGTTACTCGGAATATCATATGTTTTGTTTCTGAACGTTCAATTCGGATAAGTTCAGAAATAACCGGAACTTCAATCATCGAAAATTTGATTCGACGGCGTCCGTTTAGTCCCGCCGAAGTCTGAACAACGTACTGTAATATCAAGTTAATAACGCTGTGTGTAAATACTTACAGTATTCAGTTTTAGTGCAGTGTTTTATTAGTTTTTTTTATTAAATTTAAATATTGCGTCGATTTGTTCGGGTAATTAAATTGTGCAGGCCTACTCACTTAAGAAGGGCTGCCAAGGCCTTGGCTGACTCAACAGCCGCCGCTGTTCCGTTGAGCGCCCAAACTCCCTGAAGTCTACAACTCGGCTGATTATGCAAGTAAAAACCTTTAAATTCGGAATTACGTGCACGACGTGCAGTACTGTAATGTACTTATTTATTTACAGTACATTTCCGTTTTCGGATAATCGACACTATACTGAATTAACATATTAATTTGATTAAGTTTAGTTAGTTGAGGATATGTGGAAACTTAACCGGAGTAGGCTACAGTAGTCTTTTCAGCAATGACATCGAAGTGTGGCAATATTTTATAATAGACGTTGAAAGTGATGGACTTTTGTCTGTAATTTAACTTAGCTGAATACTTGTATTTAATTATCTGTACATAACATACTTAATCATTTCAGTATTCAAATTAAATCTTATACTTTACTCTTAAATTATTGTTAAATTCCTTGAATAATAAATAGAACCGATTTGACTCTAGAACTGGGAACCAAAAAAAAAAAATGGAACCGACCCATCTCTAAATAAAAAGTAAAACAAAGGAATTCCGTCCGGACTCCCATAAAAATCATAAATCACGGGTAACGTAATCCCAACACGTTTTACCCGACTTCAAACAAATAAAATTATTACTTTAAAGTTTAAATACTTTTGTTACCGATCTATAAAATGTGTTATTTTTCTTCACAATAGACACCCTAATTCTATAGACACGATAACAAACGAATCCATAAGTGTTTGACCTTGAGCCTACTCTAGACTTCTTGTGTACAAATAACAGCCTACGCATGAATAAAAATAAAACAATAAGCGTTTACTTATGAAAGGAAACAATTGCCTAAAACATTTTACTGGGGAAAATGTCCACTTACATAAAATTAATAATGTTTTACATTTTCCCTACTGATATTTATTGTTAAATGATGAATTGAGTTAAAATACAGAGAATGCGATTGCAAAAATACCGGAGATTACATTCACGGAGTCTATACGAGAACGGGCAAAACCTCCTATAATAGGTGGTGTTGGAACGGGCAGTTCTGACAACTGAGTATCTCGTGGTATCGGTAATCGGTATCGAGTTTCGGCTATCGATACCGATACCGATACCAACCCATCCCTAGTTTTTAGACATAATACTAATATTTAGCAATGTGCCTAACCTAACCTAAATTTGACAGATTTACGCTTAGGCTATATGATCGCGATGCGTTTTTTTTTTATTTTAAGTGTATGATATTATTTCACTTTTTAACTATTTTCTACAATTGTTTTAACATTTTTGTTCGTTCTGTTGTACCTGATTAGAAAACGTTTGAATTTGAAACCTAACGGATTTTTATAGGAGTTTGCGCGCTCATCTCGTATAGCTTGTATGGACGAGACGTTTCAATAACTCTATGTTATTCAAATAATTCTAAGTCAAACACTTTTATAAAAAGACAATTTACAAGTCTAGTATACAGTTCAATTCTATCATTTATTCTCTACAATTTGGTATAATAAAATTTCATTTTGGAGTAAAAAATATATAGCCTAGGCCTATTAGTTTTGAAAATAGGCATGTTTTATTATCGTTTTTTGTAGTTTGAACATAAAAATTGGTATTTTCAACTAAATAATTTTGAAATTGAAATATATTGTTACACATTTCTCTTTATAACTATTTTCTACAACTGTTGTATATCTTGAAAAAAAAATACAAAAATATTTCTCCAAAATTATACAACTTTGTTTATAGGATTTTTGGTAAAAATCATGGAAAGTTTATACATTTTTGTTTGTTCTGTTGTATCTGATTAGAAAATGTAAGGTTTTTGTAATTTCCAATCTTACAGTTCAATTCTACCATTTATTCTCTACAATTTGGTACAATAAAATTCTATTTTGAAGGAAAAAATATATAGGAATATTCGTTTTGAAAATAGACCTATTTTTTAGCGTTTTTTTAGTTGGAACATAAAAATTGCTATTTTCAACTGAAAATTTTTGAAATTGAAATATATTTTTACACATTTATATTTAGAACTAAATTACAAAACTTTTGTATATTTTGAATAAAATTACAAAATATTTTTACTATTTTTTATTTAGGCATAAATTTGGTTCTTTCCCTTCCGTTTCTGAACATTTTTTGCTTTCTAAGCTAATAACTTTTACAATTTCAAAAGAAACTAATTTTTAGTAGCATATTTGAATTCTTTGAAGATTCTTCTACAAAAAAGCTATAGAACACCTTTGGATTGGGGTTCATTTACTATTTTTGGCGAATTTTTAAAAATATGCTTGCAAAACGCTACAAACAGGCTTTTCAATATTAGCTTTAACCATGCCACTTGGAGGGTTAAGAATCACAATAAACTAGTAGTATCTTCTTAAAACCATTAATATTCCTCATCTATATTAATATTATAAAGAGGTCAAATTTGTTTGTTTGTATGTATGTAGGGCGTAATCTCTGAAACTATTGAATCGATTGAAAAAAATAGTTTCACTAATAAAAATATCCCTGAGTAACATACGCTATAATTCATTTAGATAAAAACATTTTTTATTTCAATATTTGTAAATTTAGTCGGAAAAAATTCTTAGGTTAGGCCTAGACTGATGCACCAACACATGTATTTACATGCATTACCGTAGCAACCAATTGAATAAAATAACAGATGAAACAGCTGTTTGCTCTAATATTTCCATTAACAGCTGATTTCAAACTTTGAAGCAATTATTTGTATTTCTAAGTTTTAGGTTAAGTTTTTATTCAAATGTAGACCTGAGCCTTGCTGGTTCTTTTAACCTTTATTATAACTGTTGTTATAAAATGTACGAAATAATTTGATTTTAACATTTAACATTATTTACCATCTTAGCTTTGGGGTTAATCCTACAACTTTATTATAAACTCAGCACGCCAACCCCCAATGGAACCTTCTAAAAACATATGTTATGTTTTATTTATAATAATAACCTCAAAACTAAGATGGTAAATAATATTAAATGTTCAAATTAAATTATTTCTTATATTTATTTTATAACAGCAGTTATAATAATGGTTAAAAGAACCAGCAAGGCTCTGGTCTACACTTTAAAACCCTAACCTAAAAGCTAGAAATACAAAAATAATTGCTTCAAATTTTGAAATCAGCTGTTAATGGAAATATTATAGCAAACAGCTACGGTATATTATCTGTTATTTTATTCAATTGGTTGCTATGGTAATAATTGTAAATACATGTGTTATTTTATCATTCTAGGCCTAACCTAAGAATTTTTTCCGACTAAATTTACAAATATTGAAATAAAAAATGTTTTTATCGAAATGAATTATAGCTTATGTTACTCAGGGATAGTGTATCTTCTTATTAGTAAAACTACTTTTTTCAATCGGTTCAAGTAGTGCCAGAGATTACCCCCTGCATACAAACAAACAAATAAACAAAAAAACAAACTTTACCTCTTTATAATATTAGTATAGACAAAACAATAATATGATTACGTGTATAGAAGCTTGCAACAGTGTTGGCGTGTGGAGCACGCAGGGGTTTCCCCTAGTCATAAATAAGCTAGTGCCAACTACTGTTACAACACTTGTTTAACAAACAATACTCACTATCTGTACGTCTCCGTGCGAATATAGTCCATAACATGGGACACTCCCACCTGTAACTGGTCAGCTATAGGCGTTACCCAAGGGTTGAAATCCATCTTCACCACGGATTTGTTACTAACTAAATCCAGATTTCCTAAACACAATATCATTCAAACATTTCAGTACCAGTAACAGATAAATTTAAAATTTTCAAAACCCCCAACCAGCTGAACAGATTTTTTTGAATCATAGGTAAGAAGAATCTCGATCAAGTCACCTTTTAAATAAAAAAAAACTAAATCAAAATCGGTTCATCCGTTTGGGAGCTACGATGTCACAGACACACAGGTTAAACTTATAACACCTCTAGTTTACGTCGGGGGTTAAAAACTGTCAATATTTAAATCTTAAATGTACAGTATTTCAGACAAAGAAATAAAATGAATTGCATGTTTGGGGTACCAAAACACTATTATAATTAATAATAATATTACCTTAAGGTCCATCACATGACTTCTTGTCGTATCATTTAAGACGACATGCTTCGGAGCCTTAACTCCATCTTCAGGACTTAATCAGGACTCCGAATATTTCACTGCACCTAGTAAAATGACTTGCAGGATTTTGTGTTTATGTGTTAGTGTTGTGTATATGTGTATGTCCTATTTATTTTAATGTGCAACTATCTCTTCGGGGTGATTAAGACGTGAAGATGGCGTTATAGTTACGAAACATGTCGTCTTAAATGATACGACAAAAAGTCAAGTGACGGACCTTATTAGCGTAATATTATTAAAGAAATAATAGTAATAGAAATTAAATAAATAATTTTATAAAAGAAAGAAATATACATGGTGTCCAGTAATCACGGGATCGAACTTTGAGAAATGGTTTTATGGGTGAAAATAAGAAGAAAAATAATTTATATAAACATAGGCCTGAAAAAAAGCTTTGTTTTCCAGATACCCGCCATTTTGTTTTTTGTACAAAATAATTCATATCTAGAGAATGGTTTGATTGACTGAAACCAAAGTTGTTGGAATGAAGTTTAATCTAACAATGATATATCTAAAAAAAAAATTAGCAATTAAATCCAATCATGTGTTTCAAAATGACGGCTGTTTGAAACTTTCAAATCTAAATTACTCAAAAACTGTACATTTCAACAAAAAATGTCAAGACACCTTTTTTGTAGCCGTTTTCATTCCATATCGGATGGTGTAACTGTAAAAACAATCGGATGAAGGATAATAGCTTAGTTAAAGATAATAACAGCAAATGTACATACAATATCGCTGTGTTTACTGTGCTGGTATAGTGCCGGGTTGAACAAACCAATTATTAAACATAACAACACAACAACTATTATCCTTCGTCCGATTGTTTTGTTAGTTACACCATCCGGTAGGGAATCAAAAGGACTGCAAAAAAAAGTGTCTTGACATTTTTTGTTAAAATGTACGGTTTTTGAGTTATTTACGTTTGAAACTTTCAAACAGCCGCCATTTTGAAACGCATGATTCGATAGTATCGATTATTTTTCTCGAGATATATCATTGTTAGGTTAAGCTTCATGCCAAGTTTGAACTCAATCAGTCAAAACCGTTCTCTAGATATGAATTATTTTGGACAAAAAACGAAATGGCGGATATCTGGGAAACAAAGAGTTTTCGGGCCTTATATGAACTTTTTTTCTTATTTTGACCCTTAGCACCATTCCCCAAAGTTTGATCCCGTAATTACTGGACACCCTGTATATTTTACTTTAAGAATTTTTAATGACCACCATACAAAAGAATGTTCTGGTATTTTTTACAAGGGTAAAAGGTTGCACAACAAAATATGAACACCAAATTTTAGGTCAATATCTTTTCTATTTCCAAAGATATTAAGTGTTAAGTAAAAAAAAAAACAAAACGGTGGATAATTCTAAAACCAAACTCGAAAACTTTATTATTTTCATCTATAGAAATTTGGGACATTGTTTTCTAGACACAGTGTGTACGTACTTTTAACACGACAAACTTTTCATTTCGGCTGCAGCATTTTCAGAAATAGCGGAAGGATTTGGATTTTAGCATAATTTTCAGGAATATCTTGAAAATTTAATTTTACAAAATTATTTAAAATATAATAGAGTCCCGCTAATCCGAACTAATTGGGACCGAACACTGTTCGGTTTAGCGGGAATTCGGACTAGGCGGATTTCATAAATAGTATCAACGTATTGACATGTTAATGGGGAAATAATGTGCGGGGACATCTGCTAATGTCAGCTCTATACAGCATTGATCGGCTTGTGAACAGGTTCAGTGAAAGTCGGAAAGGAAATGCATTTCCTTCGATGACTCATAGCGCCGAGACATTACCTACCCCTCTCCCTCCCGCGTTTCAAACATATTTATGAATCACTGTACTGAGCACTAGTCTAGTCTTTTCTAGTTCAGTGTTTACTCTTGGGACTTTGATAAACTGTGTGCGCTTATTGCTAATTTATTGTAAATCTTTGTTCCGTGAGTGTTGAGTTACTTTACCGAGTCACTGTGCCTGTTTTATTTATGTTCGTAGTCCTTGACGTCAACTGTTAAACATGAAACATGGCAAGTAAACGGAGTCATTCTTCGTGTACTTTAAAAGAAACACTTGAATTTAACTTGAAAACTCTATTTAACTATTTTGTATAACAATAAATGTACGTTTTTTTCACAAACGGCTTTTTAATTTCTCCTGTTTTTTTAAGTTTAAAAAATCGATATTTTTTCTGAACTCTGTTCGGAATAGGCGGATTTTCGGATTTCGGGACTCTACTGTAGATTGGATTTCCATAAACATTTTCAAACGATTTCCCACACAAAAGTATCGTAAACTATTTATTTCTTGGGTTCCAAGAGTTTTAATTATACGAATACAGTAGACTAATCGCTATTACGAACCCCGCATTTCCGAAAATCAGCCTATTCTGAACAGAGTTCAGAAAAAGTACTAGTTTTGGTGTAGTTTAATTTTGTTAATGTCAAAGGCGACACAACTCTCTTTTTTTTAATTTTCTTTTTTCATATCCAATGAAATGTTGGAAGTCTCAAACAGGCAATGCCTAGGAGACCCCTATTATTTATTAGCAAATTTCCATAGGAAAGATGAGCTATTGCAGTGGCCCTTATGGTGAGATCCAAGGTCGGGAGTAGCAAATGAGCACCGATCATGGTCCCCAGAACACGTTTTGGGGTGTCATTAAAATTCATATATATATAT
>JAGFPH010024008.1:1505-11616 GCA_018207615.1 Philaenus spumarius
ATTTAGTTGTTTAGTTATTGTTATTGTTCCTTGTTTTGTGGTTCGGGGTTTTTATTTAAATCAGTGTGACTTAGGTTAGTTAAAAATATAGGTCGAATACGTTTCGTAGAAACTTACTAGGTTGCATAACATTACTTCTTAGGTCAGTTAACAACATAATCCTTTGCTATTAAGTAATTTTTCCTATGTAGGCTAGGTATGCGGTGTTTTAGCTTAGGTTAGATAACAACTTGTACTAATGTGGCTCTTCCCATTCCCCCACCAGGTCGGTCTTGGATTAATCGGTATGGGTAGGAGTGGGGGGAGGTTTGGTACACATAGCTCTGTAATATTATCTGTATACTTTAGTAGTGTTAAAACCCTCTGAGGAGGATGACCATGTCATCGAAATGTACATAAGGGTAACGTATTAAACATAACTTACAATTTAGTTGTTTAGTTATTGTTTTTGTTCCTTGTTTTGTGGTTCGGGGTTTTTATTTAAATCAGTGTGACTTAGGTTAGTTAAAAATATAGGTCGAATATAATCCTTTGCTATTAAGTAATTTTTCCTATGTAGGCTAGGTATGCGGTGTTTTAGCTTTGGTTAGTTAACAATATAGGCCGACTAGGTTTCGTAGAAACTTACTACTTTGCATAACATTACGTCTTAGGTTAGTTAACAACATAGACTCCTATAAAAACAATTGCTGTTGTGCATTTTAGGTTATAACAATATAGGTCGACTAGGTTCGTAGAAGCTTTCTACGTTGCATAACATTACGTCTTAGGTTAGTAACGGCATATACTCCTATAAAAACAATGTCTGTCCATGTTAGTAGAAACATAGGCTTCCACGTTAAGGTTTGCGGTTTAGGTAGGGTTAACCTAACCGTAGTGGATTCGTTGTGTTAGTTAACAATAAATGCTTCTTGGTTATTGTTTGCTGTTTAGGCACGGTTAATTATTAACAACATAGCTTCTTGCTAAAATAACGCTATGTTTACAGATCGGTTACCCTCAGTTACGTTTTGGTGTTTCTACAGGCAGATCGTCATAACACCGTTCTCTATAAGGTACTTGTACATAATACTTTATACCTATCCGAATCAATCCCTGTTCGACCCAGCCGTGTGTTATATGTTTTTACTATACACTATAACAATTTTGGGAGTTCGTTTAAGCTCGGTTAAGTTCGGGTACATTTTTTACAATACACTATAATAATTTGGGGTTTTCGATTAAGTTCGGTTAAGTTATATTACGAAAGTTCGTTTGGTTACGCTCGGTCAAGTTCGGTTTATATCATTTTCTCATACTCTACAACACATTGTTATATGTTTGATCACACATTATATTATTCTATGTTAATATTTACTGTTATGGTCTGACCGATGAACTACATATATGCATATACAAACACACACTAAAAAAGCGTAAGATAACTTAGATTGCCTATACCTTTTAATATTACCACTATTAAGTATTTTGGAGCACCCCGTATATAGCAGTAAAAGTGTTACACACACTCAATGCTAACCGGATAAATATAACTTAAATTGTCGATACTTTTTAATAATGCATTCAACTGTTCGTATAAAAATAATATCGCTTTTAAGAATTTTGGGACATCCTGTACATATAGGAGTAAAATGTTCCACACACACATATTAACGGCATTGATATAAATTGTCGATACCTTTTAATAATGCATTATATTGTTTGTGTAAATTATATAGTACCGCTTTTAAGAATTTTGGGGGACCCTGTATATAGGAGAAAAGTGTTACACACATATTAACTGGGATGAGATAACTTAATTTGTCGATACCTTTTAATAATACGTTATATTGTTTGTATAAATTAAATATTACTGCTTTTAAGAATTTGGGACACCCTGTATATAGAAGATAAGTGTTACTCACACACACACACACCCTCACACGCACTAACTAGGTTAGGATAACTCCGTTTTATCTTTTAATATTACATTATATTGTTCGTATAAATTAAATATTACCGCTTTTACGAATTTTGGAGCACCCTGTATATATAGGAGGCTGCGAAAATGACTGCGATAAGATGGCGACGGATTATAAAAGTAGCGACGTCGTTTAACATCGAGGATACAATGCATATGCCAATTTTTCCGATCATCCAGGCGTTTTGGAACACCCTGTACATATAGGAGGCTGTAATATATCGATAAGATGGCGAACTAGGTGGCGACAGATTATAAAAGTAGCGACGTCATTTAACATTGAGGATACAATGTATGTGCACATCTTTCCAATCACCCAGTCGTTTTGGAACACCCTGTACATATAGGAGGCTGCGATATATCGACAAGATGGCGAACTAGATGACGACGGATTGTAAATTTAACGCCGTCGTTTAACATTGAGTATACAATGCATATACACATATTTCCGATCACACAGTCGTTTTGGAACACCCTGTACATATAGGAGGCAGCGACAATGGCTGCGGTAAGATGACGACGGATTGTAAATTTAACACCGTCGTTTAACATCGAGGTTACAATGTACATAAAAAATTTTCCGATCACAAAGGCGTTTTGGAACACCCTGTACATATATTAGGCTGCGATATCTCATCAAGATGGAGAACTAGATGGTGACGGATTGTAAATTTAGCAACGTCGTTTAACATCGAGGATACAATGCATATACCAAATTTTTCCGATCACCCAGTCGTTTTGGAACACCCTGTACATGTAGAAGGCTGTAATATATCGATAAGATGACGAACTAGGTGGCGACAGATTATAAAAGTAGCGACGACGTTTAACATTGAGGATACAATGTATGTACACATCTTTCCGATCACCCAGTCGTTTTGGAACACCCTGTACATATAGGGCGCTACGACAATGGCTGCGATATACTCCCAAATATTACAACACTGCAATCTGTTACACTTATGTACTCAACTTAAATATAGTAAACTAGAAATGTCGTCATGGCTCAAACGGCAAAGGCGTCTGTTTCTCGTACCAAACTCCATAGGTTCGAATCACCCTTCTGTACTAACGTTTTTAAATAAAAAGAAATAATCTAAATAAATATTGGTCACGTGGGACTGCAAAGATGACGAAATCTCAGAAAAGCTGATTTATTCTGTTTTAAAAAGAAAATAATTTAACTGATTTATTCTGTTTTAAAAAGAAAATAATTTAATTTAATTTAATTTAGAAAATAAAAAAAATAAAGATGGCGGAAACAAAATGGCGGAAAAAGATGGCGGGCGGAAACAGTGGCCGGCGTCGGCGCCTCAAGATCACCCTCAACGCCCATGTTACTCTCCTCAAGGTCAACACCTCACAAACGTTAACTCTCCTCAAGGTCAACATCTCACACACGTTACACTGCTCAAAGGTCAAAGGTCAAGGTCAAGGTCAAGGTTGTCCTAAAGGGGGGCAGACTCTACTCGTACTCATACATGAACAAGGATTTCGTTAAATGTAAAGGAGTAAAACGAAGCGTTGTGAATAAAACAATCTACCTGAACAACTTTAAATCGTGTTTGTTCGACGGTAAGATAGAGCATCGAACTCAAGATCTGATCAGGAGCGATAAACATTCGATATATTCCATCAGACAGACAAAACTTGCGATTAGCGCGGATGATGACAAGCGGTTCATTCTAGACAATAAAATAGACACACTGCCCTGGGGTCATTGGAGGATTTCAAAGATGTAATTAGCTAATTTGAATATATTATAAGATAGTGAAAATGAAACTTATAAAGCTTAGAGGTAATAAAACTTTTAGTGCTGAATTTGCGGTTAGAACATCCTATGCATTTGGACCCTGCAAAGAAATATTGTATTGCACTATTATTGGATCTCGAATTTGAATTGAAGGAACCTACAAAATACGTACTGAATATAGAAGTTCATTGTAATTTAGTAGAACCTGCATTAGTTAATCATGGAACAAATGAACATGTACATCGAGAGGAGGATATCCTCTATCCATGTCATGTTGGGACGGGGACAGTTAAATATGTTACGAGTCCAGCTAGAACTATATACGTACCTATAAAGAACTTTTTTCGGGAAATAGATTTTTCAGATTAGAGATTCGAAATGGATTTGATGGGAATTTACTTAAATTAAAGAATAAGGTAGTTGTATACATCGGGTTATTCGATGGAGAACATTAAACAGGCTATATACTGTCATAAATGTAAAAAGAAGACTCAGAATATAAAAGCTGACTATGTTCAAACTAGGAACGGTCTCTGGAGAATAGCTACAAAGTGTAAGGTTTGCAAGACGAATAAAAGTAAATTTGTGAAATCCGACGAGGTCAAACAACCGTTCTTGTTAGAGCGACAACCTAATCATAATGAAAAGTATGCAAGTACATATGATGTTAAATCATCATCATCATCATCTAATGATATCTCGAACGGTGGAAAAAGACAGGTTGCTTTAGAACTTCATAAACCTATCCGTAAGAGATTCGATAAAAGACAAATTGTTACTTTGGGAATCGATGATTTATGGGCTGCAGATCTGATATTGATTCGGGAGAATGTCAATGTTAATGATGGGTACAATTATATAATGAACGTTATCGATACATTTTCAAAGTTTGTGTGGAGCAAACCTTTAAAAAAGAAAAGTGGAGTAGAGGTGGCAAATGCTTTTGAAAAAATTATTAAACGAGCTTTAAAGGGGTCTCATGGCGCGCCTAATTTGTTGCATACGGATAAAGGATTAGAATTCAAAAATAAAGATTTTCAAAAGATTTTAAACTTTAATAATATTAAAATGTATCACACTGAAAACCCAGAGAGGTCTGCTATAGTAGAAAGATTCAACAGAATACTAAACGGAAAAATGCGTTTAATTTTTGAAATAAATGGGAAGTACAGAAGGATCGATAGCTTAAAATTAATGATCGATGAATATTATAACAGTAAACACAGAACAATCGCTATGAAACCTGTAGATGTGAAAAAGATTGACGAGAAGAATATTCTTGAACGAATTTACAGAGGTCATCAACTAAATATAAGTCCGGATTTTCAAATTGGAGACCGTGTTAGAATTTTTAAAGTTAAAAAGACCTTTGATAACAAGTATGCAAACAACTGGACTCGTGAAATATTCGTTATAGATAAAACTAGCTGACCCGTGCGAATATTTCGCAAGTTCGGAGTAGGCCTACATTTACCTGATTTAACACGTTGATTTAATTCAGTTAATTAAGTTTATTCATTTACATTGGTTTATAAATAACAGTTTCCCTATACAATCTTACAGTGTAAACAATCTAACTAACAGCTGTCATGCTAGTTAAACAGATGGTTAGTAGATGGCGCCTTTCATTAGGAACATACAGAGTATAATATAAAAGTTTTTTAAATCAATTTTTGTTATTAAAACATGAATTTTAAGCTGTTTGTCTATTTTTCCCGTGTAGTGGTTAAGGAAAGCTTTAAAATGATGCCTCATTCATGTAATTTAATGATGTATTAAGGAAGTTATGGCGTACAGACAAAAAAATAGTCTTGAGAAATAATATATGCGATAATTTATTCCAATCCTTTGACTTACAAGATTAAAGATTTAAACGGGGAAGATATAACAGGATCATTTTACAAGCAGGAGTTATCTAGAACGGAATTTTAAATGCATGCAAATTAAAATAGAGATACTATGTAGGCTATTTATCGGTGATATATTATCATACGGTATCGGAACCTCCTTCAATTCTACCCGAGATGAGATTTTATTTATTATATAAGAGGAAAATGAAACCGATGAAAAAACAAATTATCGATGAAAAATATAAAATAACGGTATACGATAACGAGCAGACAAAGGAAAATCAAGGGAAGATTCCAAATATCTTACGAGCTTTAATTATTGGTTCTAGTGGTTGTGGTAAAACATTTTTGATGTTGAATTTCATTTACAAGGATTGGTTGGATTTTAAATAACTTTATGTTTTCAGTAAATCGATAGAACAGACTATGTATCAAAACCTACAGAAACACTATCGTAATGTTGAGAAAAAATTAAAAACGGGGATCATTCATTTCTTCAATAATTGTGAAGACTTGATTTCTGTAGATGATTGTAAA
This sequence comes from Philaenus spumarius, assembly GCA_018207615.1. Taxonomy (NCBI): domain Eukaryota; kingdom Metazoa; phylum Arthropoda; class Insecta; order Hemiptera; family Aphrophoridae; genus Philaenus; species Philaenus spumarius. The sequence continues at coordinate 7,606 of JAGFPH010024008.1, forward strand.
GAAAACTCGTTAGTAGTTTTCGATGATTGTTTGTTAGAGAAACAGAGTGAAATCAAAAATTACTTTACTCGAGGTTGGCATAAGAAAATCTCCTGCATATATTTATCACAGTGTTACAATCTATTAAATACACAGGTTATAAGAAACAATGCTAATTTTGTATGCATTTTCAAACAGAATCAGCACTATACAAAAATTTTTTTTTTACTATTTCGAGTTGGGAGATATGAAGTTTGAGAAGTTTGTTGACTTGTGTTCTAAATGTTGGAGTAGGCAGAACGGTTTCATAACAATCGATCTGACTAAGAAAGTGCATAGCGGTAAATATAAAAATCAGTTTGAAGACTTAAATATTTAATCAGGTGATCGATTCGGAGAACGATAGGTCGTTTAGGGGATCGTTCGGAGAACGATGGACCGTTTATGGGTCGTTCAGGGGGTCGTTCGGAGAACTATAGACCGTTTATGGATCGTTTATCGATCGTTCAGGGGGTCGTTCGGAGAACGATAGACCGTTTATGGGTCGTTTATCGATCGTTCAGGGGGTCGTTCGGAGAACGATAGACCGTTTATGGATCGTTCAGGCTGTCGTTTATTAATCGTTCCTTTATCGCTTGTATTAGCTAAACTTCTTTTTTTTTTAATTTATATATTATATAAGGATGATGAATAAAATGAAAGTGACTGGCACGAAGAATATTACTGTAGCGAAAGCTAAACACCTCGATAAAATAGAAAAGAACTTATAGCGAAGTATAAAAGAGCGCAGTCCGTTCATAATGAATCTGAGGAAATGAAGCGTGAACTATTCAAACCGATTACTACTGCGTTAGAAAATTTACAGACTGAAATTACTTTCACAGATGTGGTACCTTTAAAATCAAAGCATCAAAACTTGAACGAATCCACCGATGAAGATTATGAAAATAATGAAGTATTTGATGGGAGTGAACAGAGCCTAGTACCTCCTACCCATCGTAGAGCAATTTCGCTCGATGAAAGTCAGACGGCTGGTAGTTCTGAAACTGCAAATAGTAGTTCGACTATTACGTTAGGACCTTTTGCTCAGTCATATTTACATAGAGCTAAATGATCCTCAATTCGGTATTCGATTCGACCCTCTTTTAAAAACTTACATGATAGGAAATAAAGAAATTGAATTCGATTACAATGATATAATCGTAGATAGAAAGAAGTATAAAGGTACTCAAGGTTTATGGAGATTATTGGTTTACGCTGATGCACCTCCTCTCTCAGCATACGATTCTGAAGATTATTTGAATTATGTAAATATATTGTGGACGACCGATTCGATGTTTCAAGGAAACAACCGTTCCACTAAGAAACCTAAATCCAGCAAAGGAGATAAATGGAAGAATTTGGTAAAACGTATTTGGATTTATAAATCGAATAAGAAAGGAAGTGGTCTGTTGGAGTATAACGAAAAGGATGTTGAATTCAAGTACATCACAAATTTAAATGAAATTTTAAGCAGACTAATCTTTATTCACGCGCAAGAACAAACAGGAAACAATAATTTTCATAACGAGAAAATAGGGTTAGTAGAGTTCTTCCATAAGGAATTGGAAAAAATAATAGGTACTCCCAAAGAAACCGAGTACCTTATACGATTCGTATCAACACTACCTCCGAAAATGATAAAAGGTGATCATATTGGTTCAGGATTATTTAATACAATACTGAAGAAGATCCCTTTTGAAATGCACGCACCTGGGTACCATTACTTAGGACCTGGAACACATCTGGAAGAACGACTAGCTAGTAATGATATAGGAATAAATCAATTAGATGAAGCTGCAAAACAGCATGATATTTGGTATAGAGATCATCCTAAAACAAAAGATCGGCATATCGGTGATAAAGTATTACAGGATAAAGCTTGGGAACGGTTCAAATCTTCAGACGCTGATTTAAATGAAAGAGTGTGGAGTGGTATAACAGCTACAGCGATGAAAGTAAAAAGAACATTCGGTATGGGTATCAAACCAAAACTGAAATTTCAAGAACGATACTGTTTGAAGATAGAAAAGTCGACTTAGAATCAGCATATTAAATGTATATAATAAGGTAGGATAAAACGAAAAATGACTCAAACTATCTGTGTTAATTTAACTGAGGGTCAGAGATGTAAATTAAGTTCTGCGTTTAAACGAAAATTAGGTGCTAGTATTCGACTATCAGCTGCAGGAGTTAAAAGAGGTAAAGATAAAATTGTTGTAACAGACCGACAATTTACCAATGTACAGAATAGTTTACGAAAAGGAGCTGGTTGTACTTTAACATTACCATACAAGCAACTCAACGACAACAAAAAAGGTGGGTTCCTTCCTTTGGTGTTTGCAGGTATAGGTACATTGGCAGCTTTGATGGGTGGAGGTGCGAGTATTGCAAACTCGGTTATTGATTACAAAGATCGTAAGAAATAATTAAAAGAACAGATCCGACACAATAAAGCTATGGAAAGCCGTTCAGGGAAGGGTTTAATGGTTAAGAAAAAGAGTAAAATAAATAAGAAGAATAAAATAAATAAAATCGATAAAAAAAAGTAATCAAGCCTCTAACAAACGTTGACATCTTGTATTACGCAGAAAACAATCTAAAAATTCCTAATTTTAGAGGAGTGTTTATGCGGGATGAGTTGCCCAAAATTCCTAAAATAATTGAATGCGGTGTTATTAATTTAGAAGGTTATAAAACTGAAGGTTCACATTGGACAGCATACTATAAAGATAAAACTAAAAAGTACTATTTCGATTCTTACGGTGATGCCAATCCTCCTAAAGAACTTGTGAAATATCTAGGTAAGAACAATTTGTTTTACAACAGCGAAAGAATACAACAGTACGAAGATCCTCCAATATCTGGACATTTATGTATCACTGTCTTATACTTTCTATCTCAAGGGATTCCGTACCAAATAATTATAGACAAATTGAATGAAAATAAGTATTTATATAGAACGATTATAGAGTAAAAGTTTTAACCAGAAACACCCGTGAAATGTATGTCCCTTTTTTTCTATGTATATAATAAGGGGAGTGAAATGGAACAAGTATTTGCTAAGCACGTTAACGATGTCACCAGATGTGAATATAAATCTTATTATCCTACGAGCACGTTAAACTTCAATTCACCGAATAAGAAAACAGAGTTTATGATCGACTATGGAGATTCGTTTTCAGTGAAAAAATATCAGTTCTACATAAAAGGTAAATATTTAAAATCTGATGGAGCAGCATATCCTGAGAAGACCAGTGTTAAATTAATCGACAACTTCGTACCGTACTTATTCTCAAAGATCGAAGTTAAAAAGCATAACCATTTAATAGATGAAGTCGAACATCCCGGTATAACGAGTTCTATTAAAGCCATAGTATCATATAAAAGTTCTGATCGAAACGCGTTAACTAATTGTGGCTACATTTCCCGATATGTAGGAGACATTAAAAAATTCTATGTACTAGGTGATCTCGCACACTTGGGGTTAGGGTTCTTCGAAGATATCAACACTCATATTTACAAAGGAGGGTTCACGATAAAGTTTATACGTTCTGACGATAGTGAGGCCTTTCACCGTTGGATTTCTTCTACTGCGGGTGCAACGTTACCTGAGGAAGGACAAGTTGTAATAACCGAGTTCATTATTAGAGTTCCTTTGATATAATTTAAAACCACATCGAAGATAATGCTGATTAAACAACTAACAGATTTAAAAACGGTTAGATTTGAATTCAGGAAATGGCAATGTATTCAAAAACTTTTAGGTAAAGACTTAACTACATTGCAATACGATATAACTAACATATACAGGAACGTTAATAATCCTACGTTTATTCTGATAGGTTTTCAGAAGAAATCGGATGCTCAGATTGAAGATTGTTCGGTCTTCACTAACGCTAACGTAAAGAACATTAGGATGAAAATTAACAATGAAACCTATCCTGATGAGATGATGAATTTAAATACATTAAGCGGAAATTATGCGGTTGC
>JAGFPH010024010.1:486-11615 GCA_018207615.1 Philaenus spumarius
AAATTATAACGATTGAAGTTGTAAACATAACCCCAAACTATAATCTATTATCTTTAAATTTCTCACTATACTGTAGTATAGAGAAAGTATAGTGATCGCAAAAAAATCGATGTTGAAATTTTTGGGGAAATATCCGTTTTGGGACCCCCTGAGTCCAAAAAAGTGATTTTTACAAAATGCCTGTCTGTATGTATACAAAGCTAGAGCGAAAACTATTCTATCGATTTCAAAAAAAATTGCACCAGACATGTCAAGTAGGCCTGTATAGATGGACGAAAAAGTGGTTTTTACAAAATTTCTTTCTGTCTGTATGAAAAAACCCCAAAAATCAGTTATTATTTTTTCATAAAAAACGGCTCTAACGATTTTGGTAAATTTTGCTTATTTGTAGCCCTTAATGTAACCTACCATATGCAAAAAATCGCATCTTTCTAAAAGATCTTCTTTAGCTAATAACAATAATAATAATAACTGATTTTTAGGGGTTTCCTGGCCTAAAAGGGGGTTGTTTTTCAAAAATGTTCAAAACCTGTTTTCGTGCATCTATACAAGCCTAACTGACATGTTTGGTGCAAATTCGTTCGAAATCGATCGAATAGTATTCTTGCTAACTAATAATAATAATAATTATTAGTTAATGTCCTACTTATCACCTCTCCTACCCCACCTATATTTATGAAGTCACAGTGAATCTGTTTAATAATTTAAATATGTTTGTGAGAAAGTATGTGCAAGTTTCTGGTAACGTTTATTTAACTTAAAAAGATATCGATTGTCTGTCGTTATCTTGTCCCTTTACGTTAACTGTTTTCAAGATATTCCACTTTAAAAATTTGCAACGGCCGCTTTTTTTGAACACTATTAAATAAATTGTTCGTGTTTGGAAACAATTGCAATTTGTAACATACAAAACGCTTACACCAAATTAGAACTTAACATCTTATCTATTTCTGAAGATACAGTGAATTTTTGTAAAACCAAAAACAAAATGTCGGATTGCGACTGAATTAAGCTGAATTTGAGAAAAAGATACAAATTATTTTATTTATTTCAATGTGTACAATCCGATTCTGTACAGCCCACTAACGGTTTTTGTGACGTCCTGTATGTACCATTACCAAATAATCTCACAATGAACTGAATTCAGTGACGTCATCATTGTTTGAGTAACGGAGAACCAATAGCATTCTAATTACTATTTGCAGGGTGTCGAGTTCTCATGATTAGACACTTCAAACCCGAGACACGAATCGCTATCACAGCTTACGGCAAGTCAAGTTCTGTGCTGACATTATATTGCTTCAAGATTCATTTGCTGCTACCTTTGACCTGAATACCGACTATGGTCACATGTGTTCTCTTAATATTCATTTTGTATTCATTTTACGTCTAGACTACCGTCAAGATTCTTCCAAACATCATTATTTTAAACATGATGCAAGCAATTAAAAGTTAACAATAAATCGCCCACGCAGCTGAACCGCTGACGTGAGTTGAGCAAATTTCCAAAATTAAGTTTATAGGCCTATGTTTTATGATTTCAACCAACAATTTGGGAAATAAGTCTATTCACGACGGTGCTAAATAGCTGCAAAATGCTTCGCACGCCAACCCCCGTATTGAGGTTATCTTCAATACACAATGCATTGCGTGCTTCGCACGCCAACCCTGCGGTAGAGTCTACCACATGGCTTTGAACCGGGTACTTTTATGGGATTTTACGTTTTGATCGAGTTTGAGGGAACCAAGCGAGCTATAAAGTCAAGTAAAAAAACAAAATGTGCAGAATAACATCCTACATTTATATTTGTAGAAAAAAACTCAAGAACAAATTCATTCTCATCGGAAAAATCTCAAAAATAGTTACTTCCGGTAAAAAAACGTGCTTCCGATTGTTCGATTTATTTCGCTAACGAACCCGTTTGAGCCTTTTATACAACCAATGCGTCTACTAAATTTTGACCAAATCCGATGTAAAATGCGTTCATTAGAGTGCGAACACATGCAATTTTTAACGACACCACAAATCGTGTTCTGGGGAGTAGGCTATAATCGGTGCTCATTTACTACTCCCGATCTTGAGGCTCACCATAAGGGCCACTGCAATAGCTAATCTTTCCTATGGAAATTCGCTAATAACTTCTTTAGGTTCAAAGAGTATTTTTCGGATGGGGTAAAAAATATACGAACTCGCGATATGCGTCTTAAGAAAGTCCTTTGCGTTTACGATTTTATCGATGATTTCTTCTTTTTATTTTTTGTACACAGGTACCAATATAAACCAAAAGTTTAATGTAACAGCTGATCGTAAAAGAAGAAGAAATCGAAGAAATAAAATAGGCTGTGGTAAATTCAAAGGTTCAGGCTGGTATTCATAGTCGTTTCTTAAGGTAGCCTTAAAGCTCCTTCATGTAAGAAAACCGTAAGGTCGAGTCATACCTTAAAGAGACATTACAAATTGTTTTCGATTCATAGACGTTTATTTAAGTTGGCTTTAGATGAGGCTACATTTAAGGAGACCTAAAGTGTAGAAGACACTTGTATCAATTTTACAAAAGTAGAACGAATATTTCATTAACTACAAATAAAACTATCCTTGTGTAACTTAACTTGTTAAAGCATTTAAAATGCATTAATTTAGTTTATTTTTGAACTTAAACAGAAATCGTTCATAAAATTCATAGTTTCTTACTTTAATATTGTTGGCACTTACGTCCAACAGTTGGCACAAGTTAGCAACTACAAAATCAGCTGCTTAATAAACTGGCGAATTTATACAAACTGTTTTATGTTGGGATATAAGCCTAAAATGGTCTCACTTCCTCTCGTATAAACAAACTAACGATTAGATCAAAAGTATGAAATTGCTACAAGACTAGTTTATGCATAGCTCAGTATTTACTTTTAGCTATTGCAATATTTAATTAAGCAATGAAATCTATAAACTAATAAAATAGCCTTTATTGATTTTAAATTTACTCTGATTGTCACTCCAACTGAATAGTTTTGCAGTACAGTGTACGTTTTAAGGTTATGTGCATACTGATCGCTTTCATTATTTTCATTAATCAGATATCATTATTAACTGCATGGTTAAAATAAAATATGTATTGTCACATTTATTTGAACCTTTAGGCCTATCCAAAACAAACTGAATCCATTCAATTGTTTTATCAATTCATTTTATTCAGTAGCCTACTAGTCTAATTATAAAAAATATGTAAAAACTAGTTAATTGTTTTCCTCAAAATTTCTCATGGCATAAAAACACAATTCTATCAATATTGAATGAATGCGTTATATTTGCAATCCTCTTTTATTATAATTTATGTGGTACCACTTAACATTAACATTGAGTTAAAATCGATACTTAAGGTATTGACTCTGTATTCAAAAATCATATCTTAAGGCCTCCTAAACTCTTCCTTTCCTTAAGGCTACCTTAAGAAACGACTATGAATACGAGCCAAACCCAATAACTGTATTGATTTAGTCACGTCACACTACCGATGAAATGGACCTTGCACTTCTTAATTTTGTAAGTTGTGTTAAATTAGACTACTTGGTAATACTGTGCCTCTAAAATGGACGTAAGGCTTTCTCAATTTGGAAGTGAAAACTTCTATAGGCGCACCAGATCCAAAACATGTGTATACATGAGTGTACAGCAGAGTATATAGTTTGCTTGTTGCTGGGGGTGAATGGGATTTTACCGTCACGGTCTATTAAACGACTTTTTCGTGCATTTTATGAAACGCTCTATTCCGTCAGTTTGAAAAAACTTTTTGATCTTGCCCAGATTCGAATCATCAGAGTCCACACCACAGACTTACGCCTTATCCGGTTAGGCCGCGAACTCATTGGTAGTTTAGTGTATTTGAGTTGGGTATATAAGTGTAACAGATTGTCCAACGTCGTAGGCTTAATCTGTTAATGTTAACTCATTGTATAGTTTAATTGGCAATACCTCTGAAATGGTCATTGTGCTTCCTCATTTCATAAGTTGTGTTAAAAAATGGACGCTGTGCTTCCTCATTTCATAAGTTGTGTTAAAAATTTACACTTCTCCCGTGTGGTCTTAAGCATTTTTTAAATGTATAAATTTGTTGACTTCGTAGCTATGGTAATGAATGTAAATGTATCAAAGAAACGTGCGTTGGTTTAGTTTAGGAATAACCTAAAACCAGCCTAAGGTACTATTAAGTTGTAATTATCTTGGTACACTTTTAATACAAATTGTGTTTCACTTTAGTATTTCACAACAAATATGAAATTTATAATTAAGTAAGCCTTTCTTGAAGATTTTCAAGAAACCTGTGATGGTTCAGTACATAAGTGAAAACTGTCATGAATTTAAGTCGTTGCTTATATTTTTTCAATCCGAAATTAATGTTATCATTATTTTTATTTTGTCCCATTTAAAATTGAAGTCTAAAAAATAAAAAACAACATAAACATGATTGCCTATTAATAAACCTATTGTGAGATTCCGTGTTGTAGGTTGATTCTATCAAATGCTTGCTTTGCTTTCATTTTACAGCGCTTGTACGAAATAATGGGAATTTCAACACTAAACTGAAATGATTGCTGTTCTGTTAATTAAAGCGGAAGGCCGGGAACTAAAGTTATTCTCGACTATTACTGAACATCACTGCAGTTGGTGTTTCTCTGTGGTTTTCGGGCTTCCTTAGTGACTTAATTAACATTGCAGCAATGCAGGCAAATATTTTGCATAGAAATCGCCAAGGAAAAAGAGGTCAACTAGGTTATTTGTGTCGCAAAAAATATAATCCGTTACCAAATAAACCTTTCACAAATATGGCTTACCGTTGAAAATAAGTACGTTCTTTAATGTAATAAAATTGTCCACACTTTATTCCTTGTTATACTAATAATTGTGTTTCCTAAATTTTATTGTATACTATTTTAAATGTGTGTGTGTGTGCGTGCGTGTGTAGTCCAACCACAGGTTCTATATCACATGCAAGAGTAAAGTTGTAATTTTGTTTTTGTATTATTGTTTTTATAAAAAGTAATTCCGTTCCAAATTTTACCCAGATTTTGTTGTATTCCGTACTTTACTTATTAGTGGTTGAAAATTTGACCTTGAAATTATTCAGAAATTTTTTACGAATTTCCATAATAAAGATGAGTTATTGCAGTGACTTCTTATGGTGCGACCTAAGATCGGGAGTGCTCAATCGACACCGATCATGGTCCCCAGAAAACGTTTTTGGGTGCCATTAAAAATTATATAAATATTTGTATTTATGTATTCGCAGTCTAACGGCTGCATTTGACCTCAGATTTGGTTCAAATTTGGTCCAAATTTGGTACACACGTTGGTTTTACAAGTCCCTCAGGCTAGGTCGTTAGAAAAAAAATAACAACATGAAGCTGGTGTGACCGGGTAGACATTTTTCGTACTGGAATGAAACTTTTTAGGGATTTTATCTAAAAAAATAAATATAAGATCTTATTCTGCACCTTTGTTTTTTCCGAAGACCCGTCTGGTTCCTCAAAATCAACCAGAACGTAAATAACCGTAAAAGTTCCTTGGTCAAACCCATGGGGGGGGGGGATTTTACCGCAGAGTAGCTTCTGAGCTGAGGCCGCAAGGACGAATTGCAAACTCGCAAAGCTTGAAAACTTGAGTGAATTTGTGAATTTTAAAGTAAAAATATATATTTTTTTTGTCTAAATGACTGTATTTTATATTTTTGGGTTTAAAATCGTCGATTTAAGTAGGCCAACGGTTAAAATGTACCATCATTTGTGTTGTTTTCCAAAATTTATTTCTGGTTTTTGAGTAAAATATTTAGTGTGACACTTTTTCTGTCATGAATGCTTCCTGTTGCAAATGTGTATCAGTGTTTTAAGACAAATAAATTAAACGATTAAATCAAGCGCCTGCGCTATACTTTATTGTTATTCTTGTAGCCTCTGTACATTTACAATGTAAAGGCATGGACCAGTTTGATATAGTTTGTTGTTCGTAGGCCTAAGTAGTTTTTTCCGAAGGAAGAAGTAAACAAAAAGGATTACGAAAGATATATTTTTTTAGTAAATTCTAACCTCAAAACAGATCATAATATTTTGAAAATACATATACTTGTTCAACTCAAGTGAGCACATTAAATTTAATATTTATTTATTACTAAAAATGTATTTAATTATTTTTTATTATACAATCCTTTTACATTTACCTAGTTAAAAATTCCCGCAGCCTAGTTAGGTAAGCCTATATCAAAGACCACGAAAGAATACCGTTGAGGGACGGGCTTGTGTACACCGAGACCTTGAACGCTCCAATCGCCTTAGTGCGACGTTGTCACGTTCTTCCCACGCTTCTAATTAAATGCGGCTGACTCAACGTATTTATAATTATTCTTTAAACTTTGCGCTCAAGCCTCGAGCGGTAAATACCAGGATTGTTCGAGGCTAGTAGATATGGCAACGCTGTGCGCCCGTCCTATTGGCCGCCACGCAACGGTATTCTTCAGTGGTCTTTGATATAGATATAATCTGTTCTTTATAAATACTATTTTTAGCGAAGTTCCATGTGAATGATGAGCCATTGCAGTGACCCTTATGGAGAGACCTATGCTTGGGAGTGGTAAATGAGCAATGATCATGCTCCCCAGAACTTGTTTTGGGGTGTAATTAAAAATTTTATATATATGTGTTCTCACTCTAGCGCAAGCATTTTAAGTCCGATTTGGACCAAATTTATTACACATGTTAGATGTATACGAATTCGTTAACCGAATATAACATTTTTTTACCGAAAGTAATTATTTTTTGAGATTTTTCGTACGAGAATGTTACTTTTTTTAGAGTTTTAGCCAACAAAATAAACGTATGATATTATTGTAGCTCGCTTGGTTCCCCCAAAATCGATCAAAACGTAATATATCTTAAATGCACCCTGTTCAAATCCACGTGGGGTATTTTACCGTGAGGCCATCTTCCGATCTGAGGCCCAATGGCCAAGTTTGCACGCTGCGAGCGAAGCTAAGCAGTCGATAAGCCTAGGCCTCAAGGACGATCTGCAAACTCGCAAAGCACGTGGAACGAAGCAGCACGTGAGTTGGAGCTGTAGGCTGCGTTACAAGCAAATTCTACTAATATATTTCGTACACATAGGCACCTATTCAGCGCCTTCGTGAGTAGAACAATTTCCCAAATAGCTGGTTGAAACCCTAAAACATATAAACCTAATTTCTGAAATTCGCTCAACTCACGTCAGCGGTTCAGCTGCGTGGTAGAACTATTTAAATGTTTGTTTTGTGATGGATATCTCATTAATCTGCTCGAGAGTTTTCACGGCAATTGTTGAGTAATAAAATGTTACTCGCATAATAGAAATTAATTGCTTAAGACTTGCAAAATTAAATCTTCTTGCAAAGGGAAAATTAATTAAAAGGAGTTAGCAACAGCTAAAGTTATAGTTAGTTAATGTTTAGAAGTATACGTTTTACACTTGTTGAGTCGACAAAAGTGAATCTATTTTCATACTCCAGACTGAATATTAATACTGTATTTATAAGTAAACTGTTCCCCTTGCGTGAAGACAACTATTTGCTATAGTTAATAATTCCTTTGCATATTTAACAAATTCATACAACAAAAGATGTAGTAACTTGCTCACTGAACCCTGCTGTGAATCACGGTGAAACAATTGCAAACAGATTATTGTCATATTTATAGTTTACAACATATTAATGGTGACCTATTTAAAATAGAAACCCGAAAAGAGAGAGATTACAACAAAAGGAACATAATATGCTGATTTCATCCATCATCTCTAATACTTTGTGTCGTCAACAAAACCGTCATTGGGGGTATGTTTACAACTGCAATAACTATAATTTCTTGTGAAGTTGATTTTTTTTTAAATGGAGTATGAGTTATAGAACTAATGCATGCTATAATACGTTATAAGATTTGCTTTAAGGTTATAAACTGTATATAAATACAACCTTTTACCATCAATATATTCTTTCATACAAATTTAGTCCTCTGTCATAGCTCAACCGCTATGGTACTTGCCTCATAAGCAAGACGTCCCGGGTTCAAATCCCGCGGGGGACCATAAAATATTAAAAACCCAAAAAAAACATGCTCGTTAGCCGAAAGGCACAAAGTGGCATGGAAAGCAAAAAAAAAAAAAAAAATTCATACAAATTTAAACAATTGATACCTACTCGTTTAGCTTCGGAAATATTCGTACAGCTCCGTATAACAAAAAAAAAAAAAAAAAAAAAAAAAAATTATAATAATATATTCAATTATTTATTTATTCATTGTAATATTAATAACTTCTAAATTATTTGTTCTAATAATATGAAATAAAATAGCAATTAAAAGATAATATTTTGATCTTCCTTATATGCATATAAAAACATATTAGTTTTATAATACTTATAATTGTACACATTTACCTAGTTATAAGTGCCCGTCAGCATAGTTAGGTAGGCCTAGATAAAGTCAGTTGTTTTTAAATAGTATTTTTTTAAATGATGTATTTTTCTGATGTGTGATTTTTCTAATCTGCCTGTGATTTTTCACGGAGGCTTACTAGTCTATTATAAATCACAAAACATTAGTAGTTAGTTCTCAATTACCCATCAAATTTACTGATGATTTTTCAAGCGATAAATATTGAATCTTAATTTTAAATTCCTTTCTACATATAGAACGTTTAACCCAATTACGTACATAAGCACTATTATAGCACGTGCTATATGCAGTACATTTTAAGTGGTTATACATTTTGTTTATTCAAAGAACACTATGTACTAGGTACAAATTTTAAAAAAAGTATCAAAGTTTCGAATTTTTTCTTCAAATGATCGGATCCCCGATTCAGGATTTAATTGTTAGTTTTTGATAATATATTGGGGGAGAACAATTTGTGTTGCATTTAAATTCACTACATTTTCAATCTCATCGTATGCTGATTAAAATAAAAAAGTACGAATTATTTTTATTTGATGTATAAACATGGTAAACCAAATGCTTTCTTTATATTTATATCCATTCACAGCCTCTCTACAACAATACAAGCGCCTTAATCACTTCAATAATAGCAACGTTTATAAAAGAATGCATTAAAAGCTGAAAGTGGTGATAACTTTTAATTGTGTTTGTCGTAAAAGTAAATATCCCAAGCATGAACTGAAGCTGCGTTTTCGCTCCTTTATCCCAAACTGGATGAATTATAAATTTGTTGAATATTATAACAACAGACTGTAATGTAGATTTAGTTTAGTTTAAACTTGTAACATTTCCATTAAATATAATTCAACAAATAATGTTTACTATTTTAATTCATTTTGTCTCAATAATATTGTGCATGTTTTTATAACCTATCATGAATATTCTAAGCTTCTTTTGCACATCATTACTCATGAAGTGATTTTTACTATACTTTGTATGTACTCGTATTTTAGCCAAGTTATCATGTCAACAATCAAACGAGCATACTTCACAGGAAAAATGGATTTTAAGTTAGTTTTGACAAAGTGTTCTACGAAATATTTGTTTGCAGTATGAATATATTTTTATGAAGTCAACATTACTATTCCTTTTAAAATATGGAACTGTTTAATTTATTTTTTATTATTTATTTATTTACTGCTACATTACATTTTATACAACATAGAAAGAGCTATAAAAACAGGTAATATTGTCAAAACAAAGAGTGCCTTAAAACTAATTTATTCTAACCTAATTACAAATCGGAAAACTCTTTAACATCATAAAACAACTGCTTTAAATTTTTTTAATGTGCAGAGGAAGCTTATTAAACACCCCCCACCCCCAATAAATTCACTAGTTTTTCCAATATATTTAGGAAATGTTTGGGTAATTAGAAGTTCATTTTGCTCCTAGTCCCATATTGGTGAACATTTTGATCATTTAACAAAACATCACGGTTAGTTTAAATAAATAATAGGCTAGGAATTTTAAAATACACACAGATAGAAGTGTCAACAGTCTCTTATAACTAAAAATTGTTTTACATGTATTAGTTCTGTTTTATTCAAACCTCACAAGCAACAGTTATCCTTTTTCGGATTTAAAAAATTTAAATTAATCCTGTTGCTCCTCCCCAAAGCAAAATTACATATTGCATGACAAAGCAAAGCTTCCGTGATAAATCAATAATCTGAGTTTTTAAATCGATTGTATTTCTCAGTAAAGACAGTTGGAAACATGAAGAATTCAACTTTTTTTGAAAGTATTTTAAAAAAGGTTTCCTGTTAAAACTTTTGTCAATTAAAGTTTCAAGAATTTTATCATATCTATGGAATTCTACGCAATAGAATAGAACATGTTTTGAACAAAGGCCTTACGGCCGTCTGTTAGGTTAACATTTCTAACATATTAAACATACGCACAGTACATGTATACCCAAACACACTATTATATAAAAATAACCGTTAAGACACTGTATAAAACACTTGACATACAATTTATTACAAATATACGTACACCCATTTTCACAATTATAACAAAATAATTATAAAAAATAACAATTAATATAACTAATCTTTTCTGTACTGTCATTTCTAACACATTAACACAAGCATACGCACCATTACAAATACTTTTATACACATTCGCAAAATTATGTAATTACGAAAAACATTAAGTCAAATCTAACTCTTGTACAAGATTCCATCTGTACTGCCATGAATTCACAAATTTCCAAAGAGTTGACCAAGCCCTACCATAAATAAATTCCTCAAACTCTGGTTCAGATAATACCTTCCGATGTAAACATGACTTTCTAAACTCTGCTAATATCGGACATTCTGCTTTAAAGTGAAACATATCTTCCTTTACTCCCATATTACACAATGAACTTGTGGAATTTCCCCTTTGAACCCACGGTATTGACTTGTAAACCTGGTAAAGTAGATTTAAAATGTATTAAATTTTAATACACTTTTTCAAATTTATTACTGCATTTTTCTAAGATTTGTATACGAATATTTATATTTTTTAAATTGTTTTGTGAAGTGTTTCAAAGTAAATGTAACGTAAATTGCGAACGAATTGAACAAAAAATATTATGGAATTCGAATAAATGCCGTATAGACATTGCGATTCTATATACT
>JAGFPH010024011.1:0-11614 GCA_018207615.1 Philaenus spumarius
TTAGTTATTGCTCCTTATATTAATTTCTTCGCTAGGTACTTTATTTTATAAGAAACCGAACGATATGGGTTTTTTTAAATTTCTATTTTGGGTATGTATTTCCTTTGAAATTCAACATACCAACGAACATTACATTAGTTTAATCATAATTATATTGAAAATTAAACAAACAATCTGAATGAAACTAAAAGATAATATGTTTATATAATTGTATATTTAAGTACTGAACAGTATCTTATACTAATCTATATCTGTATATAAAAAGCCATTGGTGTTTGTCCACGATGAACTCCGAAACTACGCAACCGATCTTAATAAAAAAATTTCTAAATGTTTGCTTTACTATAACTTAAAATAAAGAATAGTTTCATCCCGATCTAAGGGGGTTGAAATGGTGTTGCTACCCCTATAAAATGAATACAAATTAAACTAAATTCATACAAGCTATAAACCTAAAATCATGTAATATTTTTTTAAAGAGATTGCAAAACTATTTGCAATTTGATTCCTTAATCAACGGGATGATATGGGATAACTACCCTTAAAATTAAATCAAGCACTATTGCGGGTCCACTAGTTAATGTGTAAAAAGTTAGCATACTCTATGGACGACGAGTAACAAATGAATGCCGAGTCAACATGAACAGCTGATTGCGTGCAGGACTTTGATAATCAAAATATTACCCCTCAAACGGTTTGTTTAATGAACTGCGTTAAATCTTGTATTAATTGTTTACTTCAATCGCACATTTTCCAAATTTACACATACATTAGGCAAGCACGGTTAAATGCGCGATACAAGATTAAAAATAACTTTGTTTAATACTAGGGCAAAACAACTCAAAAATAAGTTGAAATTTGTCAAACAGTGGTATATTCATTCTAGAGAATAAAAAAAAATGCCGACGGAAGTGAAAACCGTCATGAATATAAATCGGTGGTTATATTAGTTTAATCCGAAATTTGATCGACATAACTTTAGGTTAGGCCTATTCTGAACCAACACACGTTTCTTTAAATGCATTTAAATTCATTACCATAGGAACCATGTTAGCAAATTTAGACATTATAAAATAATAAACAACCCTTTTATAATTTCAGTGAACATATTTTCAAACTGAAATTTCTATAGTGCATGCTTATAAAACCTAAATGTGAAATAAAAGTAAATTTGCATGTTTGAATTGTAGCATTTCAGGATTTTTTTGCAAACTAAAACACAACTTAAACAAAGCATCGCAGTATACACACATTAAAGTTTCCACGAAGTCAATTTAACTTTACTTTTATTTCTAATTGTTTGGTTATGTTAAGAGCAGGCCCAAGTATGCTCGTTTCTTCATAGACTCGATTAAAACTTTTATATTATAAACTTAATACGTTGATTTTGAATTGTTTTTGTTATTTACTATCTTAGTGTTGAGATTATGATCAAATCTGATGAACAAATCATGGAATATAAGTCTGGAGGTCTAAGGGGTTGTGCATACTAAAAACGAAGTAGCCTACTTAATATAAAATCCTCAAAAATACATATATAAAATATTGACTATAACACCTTCATTTAAATTATTTTGCACTATTTCGAGAATTTAATAAATTTGACAATTTCAAACTGGAAGAAAACAATAACTCTTATTCCAACAATACTTGCAGGCATAAATCCGTCTTTCCGACAAAAAACCAAGAAGGCCTGCTGGGAGCGAAATGAGATCACATTTCATTACATAAATCTATGGTCTGCAAGATAGTGTTTAAGATTTATAGACAGCGCTGGAGTAGCAGTTTATGGCTTCTAGAGCCTGCAGGAGCCTTAGATCTTGAACAAGCAAAATAAGTAAACAAATATAAATTACGACTGCTTAGGAGCAAATATAGTCGAGCGCCTGCGCCATAGGTCAGCATAAAATACTGTATATCCATTGGAAGACTTAAATGTAAATTTCAGAAAAGGAGTATATGGGATGAATATATAACGGTAGATATATAGTCAATGATGTACAATTTGTTCATAATAATGTTTGTATGTCCACCATCCAATCAATAATTGAATAGCTGCCTGGAAGAATGTTGTAGGGTACGAAATTAAAATAATTACAATTTGTAATAAGTTTGAATTATTTTAGATTGACGCGAATATTCATCTCTGGTTTCCTTTGTGAACCTACTTTGAATGACATATTTATTTGTATAATTATTACTTAATATTCCTTATGTTCCTAATGTTCCATACAACGTTTTCCATAGTAAAACAACTTTCAAAATTTTGTACTTTACAACATTCTTGAAGCTGCTATTCAATTATTACTAATTTTACAAGATGTGATCACACTCGTTCATCAATTGTCTATGTATTTTAATAAAAGATAAGCTATTTGTTTTCATCTAAATATTATCTATTTTCCTTTTTAAGTCAAACAAACCTTGGATTTGATAAAGATCATGTGCACCCGCGACCAATACAACAAGCTAAAATATTAGATTGGCTCAAATATTGAAAGGGAACCCATTTAATTACGAAATTTATGTTAAAACAAACTAATATAGACGTTATAAATTATTTATTACACTCATTTTAAAAATAATAGTACAAAAACGTTCAAAAGTTAGACAAATTAATTTATGATAAAACATAAATTATTTGTCCTTAAAATTAGTTATTGAATTGCTAAGTTTAAGGTAAACCAGGTGTTTTAAACCAACTGTAAGAAAATGTGGTCGTGGTTTATTATCCTTGGTATCATAACGGAGTTATTATTAGAAATTTAAATAGCTTTTAATTGTTTTTTAATTTCAGTTGCAATCATTATGTTTGGCCGACGTTTAATTAAAGTATGCAATGTCTACTGAAAATAAGATTATTTTTACGTTTTGAACAACAAGTTCTGGATTAGCTTGTTTCATATGACAACAAGATTGTTTACAAATTGGTACATAATATAATTGTATAAATACCATTCATAAACCAATCGTGCTTTCAATTTTACTCTTGTGAACATTATGTAAAATCTGCATTTTCAAAGAAGACTAGGGCCAACGAATATAAAATATAAATTAGCAATTCCGTTTGTAAAGTGAGTTTCTAATGATAAATTGCAAATAGTTGTATAAATCTTTATTTGTTATTATGCTGTGCATATTCTAGTAATTCTGTTCGTTATTTATTTTCGTTATTTGTATTTTTTTTTTTTTTTTTTTTAGCTTATCGGCTTTAAATAAATTTAACCTTTTAAATTTACTCTAAAATATAACACAACCCATACTCATATAGCAGTCACACTGATGGTATTTATGACTCTCTGCAGTTCATCGACAAGTCGAATTGAGGCTACATTCACGAATTTTACTTTTCGTAGTGAAATCAAGTTATATTCGATTCCTCTATGTTACCGGCTGGCCTAAAAACCTCAATACAAGCGTTCTCGCGGGGAGGCACTACTTAGTCAAGTATGTCGCTATTTGCCTTCAGGGCCGGTTACGCCTCGATGTTCCTGCTAAAAGGATTTGGTTTTGTTGAGATGGAAGAATTGCTGTATAGTCTTAATAGTCAAACATCAATATATCAGTTTTATAAAATATTATTAAATGCCAATAAGTCCCCGTGAAAAATCACAGGCAGATTAATTAGATACTCATCAGAAATACATCTATACTAATCTATACTTCTATACTAATATTATAAAGAGGTAAAATTTGTTTTGTTTGTTTGTTTGTATGTAGGGGGTAATCTCTGGAACTACTGAACCGATTGAAAAAATAGTTTTACTAATAGAAAGCTTCATTGTATCTGGGTAACATAGGCTATAATTAATTTTGATAAAAACATTTTTATTTGTATTTGTAAATTTAGTCTGAAAAAATTCTTAGATAGGCCTAGACTGATGAATTACCGTAGCAACCAATTGAATAAAATAACAGATAAAACAGCTGTTTGCTCTCATATTTCCATTAACAGCTCATATCAAACTTTGAAGCAATTATTATTTGTATTTCTAACTTTTAGGTTAGGTTTTTATTAAAGTGTAGACCTGAGCTTTGCAGGTTCTTTTAACCTTTATTATAACTGCTGTTATAAAATATACGAAATAATTTTATTTGAACATTTAACATTATTTACCATCTTAGCTGTGGGGTTATTATTAATCCTACACCTTTATTATAAAGAAAACATTAACATGATTATATGTATAGAAGGTTTTAGCGGGGTTGTGTGCGGAGCACGCAGTGGTTTCCCCTAGTCTATACTAATATTATAAAGAGGTAAAGTTTGTTTGTTTGTTTGTTTGTTTGTTTGTATGTAGGGGGTAATCTCTGGCACTACTGAACCGATTGAAAAAATAGTTTTACTAATAAAAAGCTACACTATCCCTGAGTAACATAGGCTATAATTCATTTCGATAAAAACCTTTTTTATTTCATTATTTATAAATTTAATCGAAAAAATTCTTAGGTTAGGACTAGAATGATAAACCAACACATGTATTTACATGTATTACCATAGCAACCAATTGAATAAAATAACAGATAATATATTTGCTCCAATATTTCCATTAACAGCTGATTTCAAAATTTGAAGCAATTATTTTTGTATTTCTAGCTTTTAGGTTAGGATTTTAAAGAGTAGACCTGAGCCTTGCTGGTTCTTTTAACCGTTATTATAACTGCTTTAAAATATAAGAAATAATTTAAATTGAACATTTAACATTATTTACCGTCTTAGTTTTGAGGTTATTATTAATCCTACACCTTTATTATAAATAAAACATAACATATGTTTTTAGAAGGTTACGTTGGGGGTTGGCGTGCGGAGCACGCAGGGGTCTCCCCTAGTAATTTATAAAATTACAATTTAGAAACAACAAACTTTATCTAGGCCTACCTAATATGCTGAGGAAATTTTTAACTGGTAAATGTGTATGATTATAAGGATTGTAAAACTGTAGACCTACCGGCATTTGTAATTTTTTTTATATACATTAATATATATGTCAAAATAAATATATAAATATTATCTTTTAATTTATTTTTGTTTCATATATTGATATATAAAATTATGTATAAGTAATAATTATACCATTACAAGTGATTTAATATTATAATGAAGAAATTAATAATCGAATATGTTTATAGAATCGAATGTTTCCGAAGTTAAACGAATGGGTATCTTCTTTAAATTTGTATAAATGAATTTGCCTAGTGGTAAAAAGTTGTATCTATATTCATTTTATAACCTCAAAGCAAATCTTACAACGTATTATAGCTTATATTAGCTCTATAACTCTTATTTAAAATAAATAAACTTCACAAGACATTAAATTATTGATTGAAATTATAAAATATAATCTACGCTTTGTATTACAGACGATGGGTGAAATGAAATCAGCTGTTATATTATATTGTTACTCACGTACGTACGGACGTACACTAGCTGTTATATGGGTTGTGATAGGTTATTTGCTTTTTAACTAAAGAAGCGAAAAAGTATCAAATGTATTTTCACCTGTTCGTCATGGGATCTATAAAGTATCAGCTTGATTTTGGCAAATAGACGACAAGACGACACCGCTAAAAATCTGGATTATAAAGTGTACGCATTTTTTCCATGGTGGGTAATCCCATTGCACTTTGAGAAACAAATCAAATGCATTTGAAATAAAATATAGGATGCACAATGTAAAATATTTTCAACGACACAATCGCCAACTTCAGTGATGTTTCAGCCAGAAAGCTCTAATTATAAGTAACTATAATCTGTACAGATGAATACGTAGCCAAAAGATCAATGAATACACTTTATGTAGGCTATGTGAGAATGTGTATGAATATCCTTTATTGTAAGATACTATATTTTGTAACCCATAAAAAATAAAGTTCATTAATAATCATAGGATTGTGTTTGTGATCATTTACTGCAAAGCAGTTGAACAAAAATCATTTTTGTAATACATAGATTTTAAGTAATTTTAAGTCGATTTTTATAATACACAGTTTTAGAAGTAAAACTGATCATAGTCATAAAGTATATAATAGAAACTAGAAGAAAATAAAATCTTTTAGCGGGGAAAAATAATCTGATTTGTTCAAAAGGACAATTTTTTAATTAGGCCTACTTAAGTAAACTTCTAATTACATGCATTTCGAGCAGTATTTATCAAACAAATATTATAGTATGAAGTATAAATATAAAATTATACAGTATAAATAATCTGTTTAAAAATCTTGTTCACATGCAATTCATGGTAAATTTCTGTAATGGCCTCTCTATCAATATAAGCTATTATTAACTTGATATCATATTATTTACCTTACAGGAAAATATAAAACAATAGTGACTTGTTTGTTCTATTATTAAATGCATTCATAATTATTAATATTGTGTCGTTACAAGACATACTATTATGCATTCCTAAAACATATTTAAATTAATATAGAACTTCAATTTATTAAACCAATGCCAGAAGGTGAATAAAGAGAAAATATTTGTGGTGTTAATTTTGAAATAAACAGTGCTAAATTCTTTGTACATCTATAAATTAATATTATTTATCAAAGACTAATAACATTTACTTAAAATAATGATGGCAAATTTTCGAAGAAAAAATAAAAATGATGTAAGAATGCATACTCCGTCTGAAGAACAGGTCCTGAGTAGGCCAACTTGAGGCTACCAACTAACGGTACTTCCACACTACGCGACGACTCGCCTACCTATATGTCATCCAGAATTCCGAGTTTCTTGCTGATGTAGGTTTCAAGCTTCAGTAAAATACAATGATTTTGTTTCTAGTTTTTCATTAAATTTATATAATAGTGCAAAAAATTATATACAACACAAAAAACTTAGGAACTTTTAGACATTTTGTTGTAAAATGATTCATGAAAGTTTACCTATATTTAGGACTCTACAAACGACATTTGATCATAGTTCAACCAAAATAATTGCATAATCTAAATTTAATTGTATATGTAATAAATCGCCGAAATAAAATTATCTCTTACAGCACAATCTAAGAGAAAACATTATATTGATAAACTGAGTCTAAGGTTTACTTAAAAATGCAAGTCAAACCAGAATTGGCTTACATCATGACCTGAACTTGAATTGCAAAACAAAGAATAGATTGAATATTGAGTCAATTTATTATGAAACTAATTGAAATGCAATAATTAATAATAAAAACCCATTATGTTTCGAATTTATCAACACCCACACATTTATTTGGAAAACTAACAAGCTAACAGTCGTGTGGTATTTAATTACGTCTGTTATTAAAACCATTTATTTGCAGATCTGCGGTTACCATAGTTGACCGACTTAGAAGAATCTATGGCCATTATTTTTTCATGATTGTACTTTTTATGGTATGGTGTAAACCATGAGTCATTGTATTTTACGGTAAAACGTAATTATAAAAACACGTCATATCATCATTAAAGTCAGAGAATAGTAAAGCTAATGACGCTATAAACGTTAACACCTATTTTAAGCAAGGTCAAAGAGAGATTAATGTTCGTACTATTGTTGTCTTTAAGTAATTTAAGAAGCTGATGTCCATAATTGTCGTTAGTTATAATGTTCACAAAGCAAAGCCAGTAAAAATGTGCATTTCCTAGAGATACTCTTTTTAGCTTTACTGGGATTATAAGACCCTATATGTAGACAAAACGTAAAATGTACCTATATATAGAAATAAGAGTACATACCTTTTTAACTGCATTTTTTAATAAAGGGCTCTTAAAATTAAATTGTTCAATATTATTACATCAACCTCGTATTAAATATTTCTTCTTTCATCGCTAATTTTAATTATCTTTATTAAATGTCACTGTTATTTCCAAATAATATATTATAACAACTGTTCATTTTATAATTTATTTAATATTTTATTTGTTAATTTTATAAAGGTACTTTCTTCAACTGACCATCATAGTTAGACAATAAATTATTCCCAAAACAAAATCACTCTCCAAATAAAACAAAATAAAATGATTGGTATTTAAAAACGAGAACTTTTCTTACCTTTTAAGTATTTGTTTGTACTGCAAATATCCTGCCTAACAACCAAGAGTTACCAAAAGAGAAAATAAAAAATATATAGTCCTTTAAGTTCTTTTTCAAATCTGCTTACACCAAGATCGAAAAATAAAAACCACTACTACTTAAGCCCAAATTCACAAAATTACCTTTTCAATTAAATTCGCTTATGAAGTTATATCTATACATACTAATTACATATCAGTTAGGTAAATTTAAATACTTTGAAGTTTGTCTACATTTAAATAGTCTTTCACCAAATATTTTTGATTCTGCGACTACCTGGACAAACTGCTAGGAAATAGATAGCATATTCCTTCACCACCAACATTTCAAAGCGAACATAATTTAGAAGTACTGCTGTTGTTGTTATAATTTATTCAGATAAAGAAACCAAACTAAATAAACTACTTTTCACTATTTTTTAATTGATCCATCCTTTATATAACATCCTTGCTTGAACAATATCCATTTTTCACAATATTCCGATAATCCAGTTTAACTCCAAACCGCACCTGTCATCACTACTCACCTTTACAATGAATAATCCTCATTTTATCTTAGAAGGCTCTTGGATAAAAACTGATAAGGTACGAAAAGTAGAACGATATTTTAACAGGCTGAAGGTACGAAAAGTAATTCAATATTTGAACATACTGAATGAATTACAATTAACCAACTAAATCAGCTAGTATTAATCTGACACTTTCAAGTCAGATTGCTTTTACCTACTTACAAGTATCGAGGACCTTAAATGTTTTAATTTTGTTCGAAAAATACAATGTAGATAGAACATTGAAATATATTATTCCAATATAACTTTGTATAACATCACCATAGGAGTTGCAACAGTTCAGTTAGTTAACAAAAATACAAACTTTGTTACAATCATTGCTTATGAATCAGTTGTATTTTACTCTAATTTATTAGAAACTTCAAGCATAGATTGAGAACTTTATCATACCCTTTAACGAAACTATTTTCATAGAAGTCTTTCAGAAGACTCTCAAAACATACCTTTATAAGCAACTAAAACTGTATCGGTACACAAGTCAACCAAATATTTAGATGGAATCATTGCTTCTTTTACATCACCTACTTCTCTACCAAAATATTACAAAATGGATTCTTCACGAGCAAGACCATTTTGTATTCTAGTTTTACTTTTGATCTGCTGTAATAATAACAACAATGTCAGTATACAATGGTAAAATAGAGCGAGTTTAAAAACCGGACAGGTACTGGGATCTCAATTACAGAAAATGATAGACTGCTGATGATCATCGGTCGGCTAGTAGAAGAACAAGTGGCTGACCCGGATACCAACAAATGACCACGCGACTTTCTGCCTGAGATTCATCTTGATGCGACGCCCCTTCCCGGCTCTTACATATGACCAGAACCTTTGCCTGACCAATTCGGTTAAGATCTAACTAATAGAACTATTTACATACACATTAGAAACTAACAACTATAATCAATTTCTGTAAAAACAAATACGCTTAGTGGTTTATTTTTAAGTGTACCGATTTCACACTTGTTAGCAAATTTTCACTTACTAGATAGAGGTACTTATTTTAATCCGATTATACAAATTCAGAAATTATAAATACAACAAATAACAGTGGGACACTCTGATACTTTCAGTAATCCGACATGTACAGTAAATTAACTGAGGAAAATAGATAGTTTTAATAACATTAAACTTTTGAAAGTTTACATTCATCCTGTTACTTTAAATGAGCAATTATTGTACCCTTGTATCTATCGAAAACGGCTCTTACGATTTTGATGAAAATTTGCATACAGGGGTTATTTGACGTCAGGAATTGAATGCGCTAGGTCTTATGTCTTCAAAATCGCACATAAAGTCTGAAAAATGCGCATAAAATTTAAAATCTGAACTTCTTTTTATACCACTTTTCAAGTCAATTAGAAGGCGAATAGGTACAGCTTCTTTTTATATCTCCTTCAAAGTCTCTAAATATTCGAATAGATACAATCCGGATGTTAAAAATACTGAACGATGCTCGTTCACCTAGGTACAAACGAGCCAAAGATTAGCGAGAGCCTTTAGAGAGTTTTCCAACTGCGATCGAAGCGAAGCAGCCATCTGAGGCCGTAGGCCGAGGCGGGGTTGGGACGCGAAGCGTCCAGGGGAAGAGCCCCTAGTATATTTTAAAACTATCAGGCATGAAAAGTAAATTGACTACAACTAAATAATTACATGTTTGTTAAAATCAATAAAATGTTGTAATTTATTATCATTAAATTCTAATCCATGCTAATTTTGGGCCACTCTATTATAATGAATAATTAGCTTTGTAACTAAAGTATTTTTAATTCATTTAGTTTCGTGATTTTGTTTGGGCATACTTGTTTCTAAAACTGTTTTATCCTCTAAGTACATTTGTGGTATAAACCAATATTCAGATGAGCTTACTTGAAACTTGAAAGTAATGCCGTTTATTTCATAGCACACCACCAAGAACGAAACAACGCCCACAAACCAGTCAATAGAAGTACGTTCACTTTTTCCAGCTGAAAGGGAAAAGAAGCAGTCACCCAAATCGAGGAAAGCAATATGATAAGGTTAAATTTATTCGTGTTTATTACGTCTTAAGTTACAAATTTTCAAAGTATATTTATGCTCATGAATTTATGTTAACTTAATTAATGTTTAGATTTTTAAATTTGTAGACTAGTTGAAAGGTACTTTTCGAAAAACTGTTATAATTTAAAAACTTATTACATGATATTAAAATCAGAATCCGAGCATTACGCTAAGAAAGTAGGAACATTTTCGTACAAACCAATATTTTCCCCTGCATTTGGGCATTTGAATACTTCATGAAATAGCTGCAGAATGTATTAAGCACATTAAATTGTATTTGATTTCAAAAAACGGTTTAATTTTCATTATTGCAAGACAGTGCATCCTTTGTACGCCAATTCCTTTCTGCACACATATAACCTCAAAGTTAAGATAGTAAATAGTAACGCTTGTCTTAATTAAATTATTAGGTTTACGACATCCCAGAGGTTATAATAAAGATTTAGAAGCAGAATGACTTAAGCCTACTCCTAAACAAAAACCTGTAGTATTAAACCAAGTATAAAATTAGATGTTAATGTAAATGCTAGAATTAGCCTACATGCGTTTTTACCTAACTTATTTGCGGGAGATACGGTCATTTTATTCGAGGGTAATAGTTGGGAAGACGTACAATGGAAGGTTGTAAAGGATTTGTCGGTAATGAAAAAATAATTCGATAATTTTTAACATATCTACAACTAAGTTCCTTCCTATAGCTCTTAGGTACAATAATGATTGTCCTTATAAACGTATTAAATTACATTGGTGTGGTAATTACTTAAGTAAGATTGATGGAGTTGACTTCTACAATTATTACTTGAATGTCTTGTTTGGTAAACGCTTAAATTGGTCGGCACATGTTGACTATTTGAGTCGTAAAATTAAAAAGTTAATCTATGTTTTTAGAAATGTTTAAATGAAATATTATACTTTTCGTGAAATAAGACAGTTGTACTTTGCATATTGCCAATCTTTGCTTTTGG
>JAGFPH010024012.1:0-11614 GCA_018207615.1 Philaenus spumarius
AATAGCGGGGTACGGAATAGCGGGGTACGGAATAGCGGGGTACGGAAAAGCGGGGTACGGAATAGCGGGGTACGGAATAGCGGCACTCTACTGTATTATAGATATTTATATCGAAAGTAAGAATGTATAAATATCCCTAATTTGCCTATTGTAGAAGTGTAGACGAGTATCATTGGGAATAAAGGAATCAATCACTACGGCCAACTAAGTGAAATCATATTTGTAATTTAACAACTGTGTAACAACAGCCTATCTGTTATGAGAACTTTGACAACAGTGGTGTAACGGAAAGAGAAAAGGAAACAGTACTTCCTACTCGGACGTTAAAGTCTCCGTGTTCACAAACTTTGTGGGGATATCTTCTAACATAGAAACTGTAGAGCTTTTATTGGAGTAACATAATTCAGTGAAGTGTATGACATGCCTTTACTAAATCACTTATGTTTAAGTTTTATTTCTTGAACTACATTTATATACTTTAAATAATAAAAACCAAAACCAGTGCCGCAGTTCGGATACACAAAGGAACAGTTGTCTGTAAGTTGGGCAATTATCGTCCTAGCTTTTATAAAGGATAAAACGGACGTACCTTTCACAAGAGGTTCAAAGAGCACTTTCCACCCAATAACCTGAAGCCAATAAAATCTACATATGCCAAACCCATTATTAACAACCTCCTCATACACAAACATTAATAGTAAATAACAATGAGTTATCTTATATACAGGGTGGAACAAAGTTAGTGTTGAAAACTTCAGAAAATGGTTCTATGGGTCAAAATAAATAAAAAACGAAGAGTAATATTTTTTCGAAACACGCTTCATTTTGCCAAATTTCCGCCATTTTGTTTCTTTTTATAAAAACTAATATCTAGAGAACGGTTTAATCGATTGAGTTCAAACTATGCATGAAGTTTAACCTAACAATGATCTATCTTAAGAAAAATAAGCGATTATATCCAATTATATGTAAAAAAGGTCGTCTAATGAATGCATTGGAAGAATTTTGAAATTTACAGAGTAGCTTAGCCCTCAATGAAAAATTATATTTTAAATATTATAATAGCCTGTATAATACCGCAATTTCTAACTATAGGCCTATAAATAGAATTGACGATGGAGATAACGGATGTAATCTTTCAGTCGACCAGTGACCGGTGCACCGTCAACATGGCCTAAAGCCAACTATAATACTATATTTAGTCGTTAAACTATTGCCACTGGAGACATAAAAATGAACCTTATATTGTTTTCTAACATCGCTGAATTGTTTTTTTCTCAGTCTGTTCAAACTCTATTTGAATATAGATAGCACAATTATCCATAAAAGTAACTATGAATTTAATTTGCTTTGAAAACGCTCTAAAATCAAAAGCTTTTATATATAAATCCGTTTGATAAATTGTATTCTCTGATAAAAACATGGAAACTGATAGAAACATATTTAAATTCGTCGAATTCAGTAAAAAGGTTAAATTACTTGTCTGGCTTGCGAATCAAAATGGCGGAACCTGACTGTATTGATACAGGTTAATTTGTTTGTTGCTAAAGGCTGCCGTTCTATAAGTCAATATAGAAGTAAAATAAAACAAATATTTTCATTCAAACAGAGAAAAGTTATTAATAATAAACGGTACCAGAAACTGGCACATAATTTCCCACAAACATATTTAAATTATAAACACGTTCACTGCTATGGACGCGCATGTGAGCTTGACACTGCATTGCGTGCTTATGCCAACCCCCGTATTGGGAGTATTTTCAATACGCAGTGCATTGCGTGGTTCGCATGCCAATCTCCGTATTGGAAGTATTCAAAATACAGTGCATTGCGTAAGCCAAATGTTATCAAAATCGTTAGAGCCTTTTTATGTGTCTATAAAAATATAATAACAGATTTTTTGGGTTTTTTTTGGCCAAAAAGTGGGTTGTATTTCAAAAATGTTCGAAACCTTTTTTCTTGCATCTATGCAGGCCTAATTGACATGTTTGGTGCAAATTTGTTCGAAATCGATCGAAAAGTTTTCTCTCTAGCTTAGTATCCATACAGACATACAGACAGACATTTGTAAAAACACTTTTTTGGACTCAGGGGGTCCCCAAAACGGATATTTCCACAAAAATCTCAACATCGATTTTTTTTTAGATCACTAGGCTATACATTCTCTATAATATTATAGTATAGTGAGAAAGTAAAAATGAAAAACTGTCACTCTTTTTACTTTTTAAGTACGTATTCTTCCTGCCTTTGTTCACGTTGAATTTATTGACACTAGATAATTCAATTCTATCTGTTTATACATACAGCTTTAATTTTATTTATTATAATATTAATTTTAACACTACCTATTGGGATTTTGAAATATAAATGTTGAGGTGTATTATAAAGTTTGCATTTTTTAAATGGGCAACCATTGGTACCTTATAAACCATAAATATTTCAGATTTGTTAGATAATATACTTAGTGCCAAATACTTGGACCTCTATAAACACTTACATGTCATTCCGTTTTCAATTCTATATTCTGGTTACCAGTTACTGCGAATGAATTAACCAGAATTATACACAAGTTGTACGGAATTAAGGCAGCAGGTTGTGACCAATTATCTGGTCGTCTTATAAAAGATATTTCAGAGAATATTGTAAATGTTTTAGTTTATATTGTCATTGTTCGTCCAGGATTCCATAACTGAGCTCCAGCACACGGACAAGGAGTTAATTAACTGGCTCCTTTGTGTGTTATGTATTTGTTAATCCCTCCTCAGCAGTATCTATTTTGTTTAAGCATTAATTTAATTTTGTTTTTTTTACAGGTATTTCACGATTGTTTAGATTACTTTGTACGTCTATATATTTGTTTTTGAGTATTTAAAGAGGACAAAGATGGATTAATAAAATCATATTTGATTTGATTCAAAATCTGATAGCAAACTTTAAATAAGGACCCTTACATTGTTTTTTAAAAATAAATAATATGTAGTTAAATAATTATAAATGGATTTTCCAATAATGTTATTCAACTTTAGAATTTCTTATACAAAATCCTGTATTTTATTTTGGATTTGAGTTATTTTAAGAATTGTTTGTTCTTTGTGTTTTCTGACCGTTTACAGTTAAAGTTTTAAAAACACCCTAACTGAACGGAAGATATTTTCGGCATGGCAACGTTTTGAACCAATGAACACGCTCCTAACACTGACGCAAAACATTGTTTAGGCATATGACTTATAAAAATCAACAAATACTCAGTTTGTTTTTTTAACCCAAACTACAGAGGAACTAAGTGAAAAACCAAAATTTGTCACACATGGAAAAATTAAGTTTATAACGTATGTTCAATTCAGATTCAAGATTCAGTGAAATCATCATAACATATAGGTTATCCCATAAACAGTTCTAAGTTGGAAGCCATTTCTCATTATAAAAACTGTACTTTAAAATGAGAACTTGTAGCCTAACAAACTATTTATGTTTTATAATGAAAACACTTGTACTGTTTTGTAATTGTTATTTATTATAAGTAAGTAATTATAATGTAGTCAGCTTTAGGCATAGCACACAGTAGCCATCTTTACTGTTAAGTCTAGACTGCAGATTCATGCCTATTGTCTATGACCAAGGTTTATCTACGTTAATAGAAATAATCATTTACATTATATCAACAAAAACAGACGGCTTTCATTAAACAACAAATTGCAACAATTAACTACAATCAACAGCTGATATTGATCATCTGGCATCAACTTGATATTTCATGCGTGACAAATTTGCAGTTTTGTCGCTTGATTCCTCTGTATTATGGTTTAAAAAAGTAACTAAAAAACGTATCTGTTGATTTTTAAAAGTTATTTGTACTCAGTGTTGAGGGCGTTTTCATTGAATCAAAACGTTTCCATAAAAAATATCTTTCGATCAGTTAGGGGTTTTTTAAACTTCATACCCATCTAACTTCAAAACGGTTAGTCGTATAAAAAAAACACCAAGAACAAAAACGTATTAAAGTAAATTATTGTAAAATCAGAAATCATCATAAAATATACGAGGTGTGTGAGAAAAGTAATGAGACTGATTTTGTACTAACTAAAGTTTTTATTTTTTTCAAACAACAATGTTATCCCCTTCAAAGTAGTTCCCTTGGGCAGCTATACACCGGCGGAGTCGTTGTTCCCACTCTTGGTAGCAGCGCTGGAAGTCTTCAACTGGTATGGCTTTTAACTGGTCGGTCACAGTCTTTTGAATGTTTTCCAGAGTTCCAAAATGACGTCCATTTAGGACTTGTTTCAATTTCGGGAAAAGGAAAAAGTCACAAGGACTCAAATCAGGTGAATAGGGGGGTTGAGGAACAACAGTAATGCCTTTTGAGGTCAAAAATTCATTGATGGAAATGGCCGTGTGACACGGGGCATTGTCATGATGAAGCATCCACTTGTCTGCAATGTCTGGTCTCACACGAATTGCTCTTTTCCTGAGCCTTTCAAGAACACTTTTATAAAAAACTTGATTGACAATTTGTCCTGGTGGAACAAATTGTTTGTGCACGATACCCTTACTGTCAAAAAAACAAATCTGCATGGTCTTGATCTTTGATTTGCTCATTCGTCATTTCTCCGGCCGACGAGATGACGGAGTGTGCCACTCTTCGCTTTGCTGCTTTGTTTCAGGATCGTACTCAAATATCCAGGATTCATCACCTATGATCACACAATTGAAGAATTCTTGGTCATTGGCAATCCTCTGAAGAAGATCAACGCACTGGTTTTTTTCGATTGTCCAGTTGTCCAGTTTTTTTGTTCGGTTGTGAGGTTTTTCGCCACCATTTTGGCACAGGTCTTTCGCATGTTCAAATCGTCTGTCACAATTTGATGTACGGTGAAAGTGTTTAAATTTAGCTGTTCACTCATCATCCTTATTGTTAAACGACAGTCTGATATCACAAGAGCCTTCACGCGTTCAACATTTTCGTCAGTTTTTGAAGTTGAAGGTTTTCCTGAGCGGGGTTCATCTTCAACGTGTTCTCGGTCTTCCAAAAATGATTTGTGCCAGCGGAAAACTTGTGCTCTTGATAAACAATGTTCCCCATAGGCCTGTTTCAACTTTTTAAAAGTTACACTCGCGGGTTCATCAAGTTTAACACAAAACTTTTTTGCACAACGTTGCTCTAAATTCCGATGCTCCATTTCTGTGACACACAACAAAAACACATCTTCACAGATGGCGCTGTCAAAAATAATATGTTAGCTGTACGGAGTTGTAACTCGGACTGAGGAAGTGGAAGGGATAAACAAACTGGTCTAGCACCGGCCGGTAGACAGAACGTTGCCAGATCGCCCGCAGTGTTGCCAGTCTCATTACTTTTCTCAAACACCTCGTAGTGTTCCATAAAAAATTCGAAAGTTGACCGCCATATTGGAAAATTGAGGACATTTACAAAAATATTTTAGCTACATATTTTGTAATCTCAATACAAAAAACAAGGAAAGGTTCCCCATTTAAAATTAGCTGTCAGATTTATAGTTAACAAGATACCAATGGTGGCACATTTAAAAAGACACACTGAATTTAAACTTGCGCCATTGATTTTTCTGGCGAATCAATATTGCAATATTATTACCGTGCAAAACTGAGTTCTAGGTACACACTATCAACTGTTTTGTTAAGTAATTTTGTATTTATTAATCATTGGGTACCCGGTACAAGGTTAACAAAAACTTATATAGCACAAAAACGAATGGAACGAAGTAAAAATGTTTTTAACAAACATGTTGAGGCGTTTCATATCATAAAGTTTCATATCTTAACTAACTATCAATATGATGGTCATTGGTTGATAGAATACTGTAGAATAGAATACATTTATTGCAACAAATTATTAACATTTTTACAAACAAACAAAATACATCTTGCTAATGCAACAGGTTAACATTAAATTACTGGGGTAAAATTTGTACAAAAAAGTCCTGCCTAAACTACGAAATCATTAACAATGCAACCAAATACATGTTCAATCACATTATATACATATACAAAAATGTAATTGTGTGCTTAAGACCACACGCGACCGGTGTATACTTTTTAACTAACACAACTTACGAAATGAAGAAGCACAATGTCCATTTCAGAGGTATTACTAATTAAACTATACATTGAATTAACATTAACAGATTAAGCGTAGGACGATCTGTTACACTTATACACCCAATTCTAAAATACTAAATTAGTGATCCGATTGTGGCCTAACCGGCTGAGGCGATAGTCTATGGCGATGGAATCTGCTGGTTCGAACCTCGGCAAGACCAAAATTATTTTTTCAAACAGATGGAATAGAGCGTTTCACTTTAGAAACGTTTCACATTAGGAGCGTTTCACTGTAAGAGCGTTTCACAAAATGCATGGTGAAACGCGTGACGGTAAAATCCGATTAACCCCCAGCAACAAGAAAACTATATACTCTGCTATACACACATGTATACAAATTTTGTGGACGTGGTGCGCCTATAGAGGTTTACACTTCAGTAATAACTAAAAACTAACATACATATACCTAAACTGTTCGCACCAAAACTTGCAAAACCAACAATCAAGGATTGCCCTACGAAACCTTGACTACAGGATACGTCAACTTATATCAAAGCCTACTAAAGAATACCGTTGCGAGGTGGCCAATAGGATGGGCGTGCAGCGTTGCCATATCTACTAGCCTCGAACACTTCTGGTATTTACCACTCGAGGCTTAATCGCACGGTTTAAAAAATTATAAATGCGTTGAGTCAGCCGCAGTCAGTTAGAAGCGCGGGAAGAACGTGACAACGTCGCACTACGGCGATTGGAGCGTTCAAGGTCTCGATGTACACAAGCCCATCCCTCAACGGTATTCTTTAGTGGGCTTTGATATAGTGAGCGACCGCATTATTCAAAACAATTGACGAGGCAGTGGCGACGACGAGTGAGCATTGGCTCTAATGCGCTCCTGGTAAAGCTATCGTTTCATTTCCATTTCATAAGGTGGAACATACCAGCTACGTATATATTTGTCCGAGGCTCATTTCACACTAACCGGTTTTGGACGACCAGACAAAATCCGTCCGTCCAAATATTTTTAGTTAAACTAAGAAGAATATTACGTTACCTTTCACACTCACACAGGCAACGTTATTTTGCCGTCAAGCAGGCGGCTAACCAACCGGTGCGGCGAGTTTCTTGGTAGCGGCTCACGTGTTTGAAACGTACACATCCACATTGGCCGTTATTCAGTCGGTCTGGGAGATTTCGTTGATACACCCACAAGCCATTAATTCTTTGTGTTTATTAGTTCAACTAGTAGTTATTGCTTTTAGCAGTGTTTAGTAAGTTTGTAGTTCGTGCCATTGTGTCAATATAGTTTTAAGTATTTTAACCCTAGAACTGTCCATGCTGTTTGCAATGCCAAACCATTTCGGCACGTGTACAAGTGTATTTTCAAAAATTCGCCAAATATACTAACTGTATACCAATCCAAAAGTGTTCCGTACCTTTTTTGTAGAGAAAGGTTCAAAGAATTCATATATGCAATTACAAAATTTATTGATGTAAAATTGTGAAAATTATTAGCTCAAGAAACAGAAAATGTTCAGTAACGAAAGGAAAATGTTCAACTTTAGGCCTACATAACAAGTATTAAATTTTTTTGTATTTTTTTCATAAGCGTAAAAAAGTTTCGAAATTTAATTCTAAATATTTCTGTAAAAACATTTATCAATTATTTCAAATTTCTTATTTTGAAAACACCAGTTTTTATGTTCCTACTACAAGACTGCTATCAAAACTATGCCAAGTTTGAAACGTAATTTAGGAATATATGCTTTGTCCAAAAATTAAATATTATTATAACAAAGTGCAGAGAATAAATCAAAGAATTGAACTGTATACTTGCAAATTACGTTTTCATAAAAGTGTTTGATTTAGAATTATTTGAATAACAAAAGCTAGAACAAATGTAGAAACTTCCCACCGATGCTTCCAATACAATGACGCGCGCTATTCTTTGCACGTTACAAAAATACGTTACGTTTAAATTTGAACCTTCAGATGAGAACGTCGTAACAATGACTTTCCCACGGCCCTACACAACAAAACGTTCAACAAACCATATTTGGTTTACAGTAAATGTTAGCTTGAATCATTCTCTTTACAAACATATCAAAATATGACTAAAAATAGACTGCGATCTCACAGACATCACGTGTTTATTTGTTGGAAAACTGACCAATTGCAAGGGTCTACAAAACGCCACACAACTTTAGAACCATTTGTCCGATTGTTGATTGGATGGCAGTTTCAGATAGGGGAAAGTGTGATGCATCCATCTACAGATATAACTCAGAAAAAATACTGGGCGGGCTGTAGGGAGGGACATAGAAACTTTAAGTTAAAGGTCGTTTCGGCGTACTTCATTTGCCTGACATTGGTTTTAAGAAAACTCAAAACTGAAACGATAATTACGTACGTAAATATACGTTTTAGAAAAAAACTGTTAAATTAAAAAATTAAAGTTCAAATCATTTCCTTTCCAACAGTCTTTGTTTCATTGCGATTGGATGATGTTTAGTGGGTGAACTATTCAATACAGACTGCTCAGTGCACTATTGCTGCGAGCTGGGACTACTCAATTGAGTAGTCTGACAGTTGTAGGGTTAACAAGTATATTGTAGCTTACTATAGCTGAGGTCGACTTTGAATTTTGTATTTCTTTAGAGCAAGCTAGACCTGTGCTTTGGGATAAGCACATAGATGTTTTTAAAGACAGAAATTAAACAAATAAACGGTATCAGTTAACTGACACAAACTTTCTAACAACTTCCTGTAGTCAAAATAATATTGTTTTTAATCATTTTATTTACTACTTTTTAGAACAAAACAAAAAAATAATATTCTACCTACGTCAATCGTATAAAAAAAATATTGTCCCAGGCGGGATTCGATCGCGCGACCTTTGAATTACTGGCCGTGCTCGCTGCCGTGGTGCTACCTCGTGCGGCCGCTGCTGCGATGCTAGATTGACAACACAAACTTGTTTATTTTTAAACATTTCCCCATAATTATAAAACGCCGAAGTTTTGATAAAAGCGGGTGGTTTCATTTTGTTTGGCATCTTAAGCACTATAAATACAGAAAATTTGATCAAAATCGTTAGAGCCGTTTTTGAGAAATTTGCATTTTTGTCGTTTTTTATGGGTTTTTAGGGGTAAATTACCCTTAAAAATTAAAAATTCCAAAAAATGAAAAAAACGCCTGGAGATATTAGGGTTTAGTACCTACATACCAAATTTCATGAAAATCGGACCAATAGTGTCCCCTCTGGTCGTGTATACATACTGACACACTGACAGACAGACACCACGTTAAAAACACTTTTTTGGGTTCAGGGAGCACCAAAACAAAAAATTCCACTAAAAATATTTTTGGGTTCAGGGAGCACCAACACAGATAATTGCACTAAAAAATTTTTTGGGGTTCTGGGAGCACCAAAACAGATAATTCAACTGAAAATTCAAATTCAAACATATTTACGAAAACATTACTTTCTCCATATACTACGTATAGTGTGGAGAAAGTAAAATGTTTGATGACAAAGAAATATATCTCTTTTTTTTAACCAATAGCACGATAAATGAATCTTTTTTCATCAACCCCATCATGGCTGCCACCTACCGATTGTATGAAAATGTATGTATGTGGTAGCACTCAACCAGTCATAGCTACATATCTCAGAACATACAGCCTTAAGGGTCTGCTGTAGTGGCGGCCATCTTGGTATTTTTTATCCCATAAGAGCAGTGTTAAATTTCAAACCATTTATTTCGTTTATTTTGTATCAAAAAATTGTTTGCAAGTCTCATTTTAAGAACAATCACAAAACCCATCTGTTTTGCGTTTCACATTAAAACAAATTTTTTTCATTTGTTACGTAATTGACATTTTTGAAGTACCAAGTTTGAACTATTTTCTTTATACAATAAAAAATGTATAGTTAAAAGTGAAACGCAAGCCGGATCCGCTACTTTATAAAGAATATTCAGTTTTGTTTTTCAGCACTCAATTACAAAAGATGGATTTATAAAATGGTTTGAAATGAGGCAATGTCAAAGGGCTCAGCTGCAAGTAATTGCACTGTTTAGATACGCCTATAGAGAGAAGCGCTTTCACGGTTGCTTTCTTGTTTACTGGAGGAGACCCTTAATTGCTCTTTTGTATCTCCTATAATATTTTCAAAGTTTATGGCCTTTTAAATTATGTTTTTTTTTAATTTCAGTTCAAAAGTGTAAAATATTATTTATAAAAAATTATCATACCTATGATCTAATTAAAAAGTTCATAGTTAATTCATCAGTCACCTATTGTTTGGCGACCGATTTTTCCGGTCAATCGATCCGACGGAAGGGCCAATCAATTTTTGGTCGACCGGATTTTTGTCGGAAGAATGTTGGTCGGTCGTCCAAAGTCGGTAAGCGCGAAAGGAGTCTCCATCCGGTCACACGTAACTCCTCTCAAGAAGCACAACTTCAAAAAATTTCCCCCAACTGTCAACGAGTCGACTTCATGCCATTAAAAGTGCCCTATACTTTATCGCCGAAATTCATTGGTTATTGAATCCAAACGGTGGATCTGTAAATGTCAGAGCTATACTCAATTTCCGTCAATGCCAGCTGGTTTATCCAAGTTTATTGGTGTGATTACGCGATAGAGAAACGCGGTAAGAGAGATCGGTTGGAAAAAGGTAAAGTTATCTATATATATAAAATTCAATGTATGTCTGTTTGTACGTTTGTCTGTATGTTTGTCCTTTATGCGTTACCAAACCGTCCATCCGATTGCTTTGAAATTTTGCATAGTAACACAGGTTAACCCTGGGAAGGTTTTAGGCCATTTACCAAAGTCCTAGGACACTAGGGCTACTCCCCAGTGGCCCTCAAAGTTTCAATGTTAATCTTATGGAAGGTCAATCTTAACGAAGAAGAAGAAATATTTCTTTTGATTTTATCAGAA
Organism: Philaenus spumarius; assembly: GCA_018207615.1. Lineage (NCBI taxonomy): Eukaryota > Metazoa > Arthropoda > Insecta > Hemiptera > Aphrophoridae > Philaenus > Philaenus spumarius. The sequence goes on from JAGFPH010024012.1 coordinate 11,023, forward strand.
ACAGCTGTTCGTATGAAAAGCTTAAAACAGCTGATTTTGATCAACAGCTGATTTTGATGAACAACTGATTTGGATCAAAAAATGAATATAATTTTAGGTTAGGTAAATCAAGCAATGAGCAGAATCCCATTATAATTTACATCGGCCCTCACGGATACGAATTACAGGCTTTCAAAGTTTCAAATGAAGCAATAGCAAAGCATTGTCGGATCAGCTAGTAAAGTTATATAAATGCCGTTGGCAAAAAGAGAGAGAGAGAGAGAGAGTATACAAAGAGTTAACATTGACTGTATTAATCACTCCGTTTAAATCAAAATTTATTTTTAACTTTAATTAAAGTATCTCGGCTTGCGGAGTTTTTTTTGCAACAGTTAAATTAACCTTCTCTACGACCGTGTGCCGCCATTTTGATCGCCGTAGGCTAGGCGAGTAATTAAGTCTTTTTACTACGTTTAGCAAATTAAAAAATAAAGGAAGACAAATATTTGAATTAGTTTTCTCCGTTTTTTACAGCATTGACGTTGGTCGTGAGTGCGTTAGAAAATAATTGCTTTGCCGGTTAGCGAGTTTTATTTCAACGTAATTCGAATGT
>JAGFPH010024013.1:0-11614 GCA_018207615.1 Philaenus spumarius
ACTATTTAAAGTCAAATCCAACGATATATGGTTTTTATCAATTGAGTCATAAATGACGAGACAACTCAAATTTTGTAGCTGACAAATAACCTCCGTAAAGTTTCGGACAGTCGAAGCTGGACATCCTGTATATTGTTTTATTGATAACTAGGGGAGACCCCCTGCGTGCTCCGCACGCCAACCCCCAATGGTTAAAAGAACCAGCAAGGCTCAGGTCTACACGTTAATCCCTAACCTAAAAGCTAGAAATACAAAAATAATTGCTTCAAATTTTGAAATTAGCTGTTAATGGAAATATTGAAGCAAACAGCTATATTATCTGTTATTTTATTCAATTGGTTGCTATCGTAATAAATATAAATACATGTGTTGGTTTATCATTCTAGGCCTAACCTAAGAATTTTTTCCGACTAAATTTACAAATATTGAAATAAAAATAGGTTTTTATCGAAATGAATTATAGCCTATGTTACACAGGGATAGTGTAGCTTTTTATTAGTAAAACTATTTTTTCAATCGGTTCAGTCATGCTAGAGATTACCCCCTACATACAAACAAACAAACAAACAAACAAACAAACTTTACCTCTTTATAATATTAGTATAGATGAGAGAGTATTGGAATATTTTGGTAAATTTTGCAATGTTGTATCTTAGAAGTTTAATCAAAACACTTTTAACTTCTAGTGTACGTTTGCGATTGACATAATAATAAGATAGTGTAGTACTGAACACAATATATTCCTATTTCACTGCCTCATATATCTAAATTTAAGAAGGAAAAGATATGTTATTCAATAGGGAGAAATAAACCAGAATAGAATCCTGCTGTGTGTTTTTTGATATAATTTATATACCATAAAACAAATTCATTTGTCATTTCGTATGTTGCTGTTGGGACAAAGGACAAAGCAAACTGGTAACGCTTCTTTCTCTTTTTATACAACTTTAAACATTAAAAATGCTTATAAGTTGTTAAAAAATATATTAATTAATACTATAGGCATGTTACAGTAATATTCTAAATAAATCTATAAAAACATAATTATCAAATAGTGTTTACTAGATTTCTAACACGAACAGGACCACCATACAATTTTAACTACATCTGATTATACATTGGAATTTTCTGTTAAATTTATTGTTACATGCGTACGGTGAAAATTGAAAATAAGACCACCATTAGAAAAAACATAAGTGCTTACAAGCGATATTCTAGTCGAGCTTGAGCACAGGCTAGCCGTCTCAAAATTGACTCCACTAATTGAGTTCGGCGCATTAACTCGAGTAGTATTGCACACTCTTAACTTAGCAACACATCCCAATTATTGTAGTTAATGGTCATGCGTATAATAGTGTCTTATATTTATAAACTTTTCATGATGTCAGTGGGTATGCAGTATTTTGTCTGTGTTATAACTAAACATAAACTACAGAATTACGCTTTGAGCCGGACTTGGAGTGTCTTTCTTTGGTAGTAAGAATATTAGTAAAAATTAGTGTATACTAACTTACAGAGCTAGGTCAATTCTCTGTAAATTTAGGATGTAGTTTGGCCAAATAAATACCATTTCAGCAAATTTTTATTTTTGTGGTCATCATAAACATTTGAATTGTTTGTTTAACAAATGTTACCTATTGAATCAGCAAAATATAAGTGTACTAGTAAGCCGCCGTGTAAAATCACACGGAGATTAAAATTAGATACACATCAGAAATACATCATTAAAAACAACAAACTTTGAGTAGTCTTACCTAACTATGTAGAGATGATTTTTAACTCGGTAAATGATCACAATTATAAGGATCATTTACATATGATTTTATAAAACTGTAAGCCAATTTGTTAAAATTTTGTATTTATATTTGTTATTATATATCAAAATAAAGATAAAAATTTTATATTTTAATTGATTTTCCTTTCATACTGATTTAGAAGTTATTAATATTATAATGAAGAAATTAATAATAGTTTATGTTTATATGTTATACGAAGATGTACGAATGTTTCCGAATATAAACGAATGGGTATCTCTTCTTTAAAATTGTATCAATGCAAGTACAGATAATAAAAGGTTGTATTTATATTCATTTTATAACTCCAATGCAAATCTTATAACATATTATAGCCTAGATTTAATTAGTTCTATAACTCATATTTAAAAAAATCAACTTCACAAGACATTATATTATTGATTAAAGTTGTAAACATAACCACAAAGTATAATCTATGCCAGGTTTTGTTTAAGTATTAATTACAGATGATGGGTGAAATTAGCTGTTATATTGTTACTCACGTATGTAGTACGGACGTACACTCGCTTTTATATGAGTTGATTATAAGCAAAAGAAAAACATTAACCATTTGGAAATTAACTAGGAAGATGAAAAAAAAATTTAATTTTTAACACACCAAGTTCTAAATTCCCTTCATTAAGTTTTATGCAACTTTACTTAATTTCATCAAAAAAGTCATTAGATTTTCTTTAGGCTTTGATAAAGTTCTGGTTTCTGAAGCATTCTTCATCCTTGAGCTACAATGGCCACACGTAGGTTTTATTAGCAAATTTCCATAGGAAAGATGAGCTATTGCAATGACCTTGTGGTGAGACCTAAGATCGGGTGTAGTAAATGAGTACCGATCATGAACCCCAGAACACGTTTTGGGGTGTCATTAAAAATTGCAAATATATATCTATTTATGAGTTCGCATTCTAGTGGCCGCATTTTAAGTCCGATTTGGTTCAAATTTGGTACACACGTTGGTTGTCTAAGTCGCTCGGAAGAGTTCGTTAGCTAACAAGATCCAACAACCGCAAGTTAATAGACTTTCAGAAGTGTCCTTTAACCTTACCTAGCCTCAAAATGATCTGGTATGAGAACAAATTTAAAAAAATCTCTGATTACTATCCAGGTTTCTTATCAGTACATTCAAACAATGTTTCTCACATGTTTAGACACTACGTCTTAATTCATGTTTGCTATAAACAGATCACGTGATTGAATGATGACAGTAATACAATTATCATTAGTCAATGACTTAATCTTATTATGACGTAATCATGGTTAGGATGGACACAATCTTGTCATTACTCCCTCCAATCGCATGTCAATACGGGATTAGTTCGGCATTTCACAAATTTTACTTTCGGGAATTAATTAGTCTATGATTTGTTCGTCACGCAGTCATTTACATATTATCGCCATTAGACCTCGTGTCACATTATACTTTGTTACAACCCAAAGCAGAAATGAATAAATTAATGAAAACAATATTGGTAAATGTTGAGAGTTAACTGAGTCAAAGACGAATGTGAGTTTCAATCTATGTTTCCCATTTAGGCCTACATACTGTACATGATCAGCTGTGCGCCAGTAACCCACGATTTCCGCCAGTTGTTTGAGTTGCAATGTATGAATACATTTTACATAAAATATTTTATACGAACATATAATCGGAATGCAAATGTTTTTCTCTCCTATATACAGAGTGTTTCGCGAGAAGTTGGCTCAATTTCAGGAGATGGTAGGGGACCTAAAACAAAGGAAAACTGTTCATATGAACATAGGTCCGGAAAAGCTTCGTTTTCCAGATATACGCCATTTTGTTTTTTTACAAAACAATTCATATCTAGAGAAATGTTTGACTGATTGGCATCAAGTTTAACCTAACAATGATATATTTTAAGAAAATAAGCGATTGTACGTTTCAAAATGGTGGCAGTTTGAAAATGTCAAACATAAATTACTCAGAAACCGTACATTTTAATAAAATATGTCAACACACTTTTTTGTAGCCCTTAAAGTTAATAACAGCATATGTACATACAATATTGTTGTGTTTACTGTGTTGGTATAGGATGCCGGGTTTAACAAACCAATTATTACACATAACCTATCTAATATCCTTCATCCGATTGTTTTGACAGTTACACCATCCGGTAGGAAATTAAAAGGGCTAAAAAAGGTGTCTTGACATTTTTTGTTAAAATTTTCGGTAGTTTAGATTTGAAATTTTCAAACTGGCGCCATTTTGAAATGCACGATTGGACTTGATCGCTTATTTTTTTACTTTCTCCACCCTATACGTAGTATATGGAGAAAGTATTGTTTTCGTAAAATTGTTCGAATTTGAATTTTCAGTTGAATTATCTGTTTTGGTGCTCCCAGAACCCCCAAAAATTGTTTAGTGCAATTATCTGTGTTGGTGCTCCCTGAAACCAAAAATATTTATAGTGGAATTTTTTGTTTTGGTGCTTCCTGAACCCAAAAAAGTGTTTTTAGAGTGGTATCTGTCTGTCAGTCTGTCTGTATGTATACACGACCAGAGAGGACACTATTGGTCCGATTTTCATGAAATTTGGTATGTAGGTACTAAACCCTAATATCTCCAGGCGTTTTTTTCATTTTTTGGAATTTTTAATTTTTAAGGGTAATTTACCCCTAAAAACCCATAAAAAACGACAAAAATGCAAATTTCTCAAAAACGGCTCTAACGATTTTGATCAAATTTTCAGTATTTATAGTGCTTAATATGTCAAACAAAATGACACCACCCGCTTTTATAAAAACTTCGGCGTTTTATAATTATGGGGAAATGTTTAAAAATAAACAAGTTTGTGTTGTCAATCTAGCATCGCGGCAGCGGCCGCACGGGGTAGCACCACGGTAGCGAGCACGGCCAGTAATTCAAAGGTCGCTCGATCGAATCCCGCCAGGGACAATAATTTTTTTATATGATTGACGTAGGTAGAATATTATTCTTTGTTTTGTTCTAAAAAGTAGTAAATAAATTGATTAAAAACGATATCATTTTGACTACAGTAAGTTGGGAGAAGTTTGTGTCAGTTAACTGATACCGTTTATTTAAATAAACAATTGTTAGGTTAAAACTTCATGTCAAGTTTCAACTCAATCTGCCAAACATTAATTTCTCCAAATGTGAATTATTCTGTAAAACAAAATATGAACGATTTTGTTTTCTTTTATATCCCCTATCATCTCCTGAAGTTGTACCAACCTCTCGCATAACCCCCTGAAACTCTCGTGAAACTCCCTGTATAACAAGAGTAATGTGTGCTAAGTTTTTGGTCTCTAGCTTCATAGTCCGTTTTCGGTTCAACATTCTAGAACGTTCTTTAAGTTCTTTCGATGCTCCAGAACCGACTGGAACATTCTCGAACCTTCTAGAAGATTCTATAGCATTCCGGAACACTACACAACATTCTGGAAGCTTCTAAACATTCTGGTCAGTCGAATTCCAGCTGCTTCACAGACTTCCCATAAGAGGTCTATTGGTGCGATGCGCTTGTTTGACACCAATATCTCCGAACCCAACCCCTGCAGTTCCAAAACAAAACCTTCTTCATGTTGGTGGGCTACCATAACATATTATATAACTCCCATGGGGGTGCGGAGGTGGGTTGGTGGACGGCTCCTGAAGGAACCGTCTCAACGATCTGATTGAGCACAATGAGTCGTAATTTGGATTAGATGCAAAGAGAATGCAAATGGCTTGCTGGTGCATGCGAGAAAAGGGTTGGCGAACGGAAGAAGGCATAGAACGTAAACAATTGTGAAAAATATTCGCGGTTATACACGCTCAGTAAATCTGTCCGATTATCTAAATCCTGATCGGAAGAAAGAACCAAATAGTTAATTGAACTGAACGTGTGTTGCAACACCTCAGGTTTTCGTGTCTCAGTTATACCATGCGTTAAGCTTAAAAAAAGCGCGGTATGGGGTATGGGTGATTCCAGAAAATTACCATTTTGCATAAACAATAAGAATGAAAACTGAAATTTGTGCAAAACGAAAACTTAATTTTAATACTCGCTGTACCTGAAAGAATCTCTCACAGTCCCATTGAGGCCAACACTGAAGTCAGCAATACTTTATCAGTATGTAAATAATGAGTAAAAACTCGGCTAGAAGAAATCTGTAATCTCCTGCTATTTCCACTTCCGAATTACGAGTGATTTTCTTATAACGCGAGAGAAAATTTCACTGCGCGAGTTTTACCGGGTTATTAATGTATTGGTAAATACATAAAACATACTTAAATACTCAATGATTGAGGGTCAGCAACTTTCTTCAAGCTTCTCGTGACTACTAAAAACAATTAAGTAAAAGAGTGACGGCACCATCAGAAGTTTACACGATTTTTTATATTCTTACATATTTTTAGTTCTTTCGAAACCACGAACGAATGTTGTTAATCTTTTTCGAAACAGATCACGATTTGTGTTGATTTCAAACTTTCTCAACTAAATAAGCAATACAAACTGAATAGAGAATGGATGGAAAAACTGAAAGAGTGTCCGTTTATCGGTCGGAACTGACCTTCCAGAGCTGAGAGCAAAAATCAGGACGGACTGAAAAACGTGCGCAGTAGCTTCAGTTATTGCACAGACATGACGTCACACAGATAAACGGGCAGTTAAACTGAGCGTGTAAGGGCCGCTTAGGCCCCTTGGCAATCATACACATTTAGTTTGACCAGAAAGCAGATCTGGATGGCCGGAATGAAAACCATTGAGGTCCGGCCTTGAGGCTGAACTGAGCGTGTGTGGCGATTCCCACCGGCCGAGATATCTGTTTTCACCAACACCTCCAACACCTTTACGACTCTCGCTTGTTGATTCACAAGCAAACTGTGTCTTGTTTACAAATAAAAGGTGTAACCATTCTCAATGTCTTAGGTGACACATGTGTAAATTATTTATTTCAAGCCATGACTTGAAATGAAATGAAAATTAATTTATTTGACCCTTATTATACATAATTTACATAATAAAAATTTCAAACTTAAATTATACGCTTAGTAATAAATAAACAACTATTCACAGTACAAAATATAATACATCTAAAAAATAAATTTATAACAACACAAATAGAAAATATTAAAGGGTCAAATCATCCTGAGGTTATAACCTGTTTGGAATGAAAACATTTATACAATTAAACATATAAACAAACAGCTCGATGAGAAAGAAACAAAACGCCTTGACCGGCTAGTTCAACTGTACATTACACTAACATAAACACATTTAGAATACTAAGATTTGACTTTTTAACTTGACAACAACAGTAATACAATAATAAATCCACAAACACAAAAAATAAAATATAATTAAGAAAATTAATCCTGCATTAACTTATTTGTTTCCAAAAACACCTCTTTCGGAACCAAAAGTTCACGAAAAAAAAAAAACAAAAACAAAAAACAAAACGTAACAAAATTCTTCATAATAACAATACTTTTCAACTTCAGTCACACAAATATACTCACACACACTTAGTCTACACATCCCCTTGCACTCACCAACACTTCTACTATTTATTATCCCTGCGAAGAAGAGAGCCTTCAGCTGCGCGCCCACTGGGTCGTCACGGACGGTCAGTACGGTCGGTACGGGATTTTTCAAAAGTTCAAAACATTGAATTAAATGAACATGCGCCCACTGCGTCGTCACGGCCGTAAACGGCGTTCCGCACCTTCGGCATGTCCGATAGAAAGTCTGGAGCTACGAACTGTAGGACATTTCCGTTACGGCGGATCCGCCCGACCGATCCAGTGCGCTCGCACTTCGGGCGTTCGGGACGGTCGGTACGGCATTTTCAGCGTTCTACGCAGTCTGCTCTCACTGGATGACGAAAATTAGTTTCTTCCCTATATAATTCTGCTTCCATCATCAGTAATAGTGTTTCAAACTTGTCGTGAGTCATCCTGAAGTACTAAAAAAAAACTTAAGGTCATCTTCCACAAGGTCCGGGAACAAAGTGTGAAATTCACCACAAATCAATCTTTTTCTGTTAACGTTATGAATCCAAAACCTCCTTTTTCTTATTTTAACATTCTCATCTTCTTCTATCAAAAACGCACTCACTACCGCTATTTCTTCCTCCACATCCATCTTTCAACAGATCCTCTCCCAAACTGACTTCTGTTTTGGCGGAAGGCGGATGGAAGACAGTGCGGAACGCCCGATCCAGTGCGCGCACCCCCTCTAAAAAATGCCGTGACGACCGTACCGACCCAGTGGGCGCGTAGCTTTCAAGAATAATCACAAACACTTGACGAATAATTACTGAAAGTTTATCCACCCTCACTGGTTACTGGTGAAGAAAATATCGACCTGGTCCTGTTCTAATAAATATTGTTTTAAAAGTCTGTGGAACTCAAATTTATTTCTAAAAAGTTTAATTTTTATAGGCATCAAATTAAAAAAACTTGGTCCACTCGCTCCTCTTGTGATTTTCCTATTTGCGAGAACAAACACTATCACGGTCATAGCCTCAAGATCTTCACTCGTAAATATGTACAACACAATATGCGACTGATCTGCACAGGCTTAACTGTACTTGTGGGGAGATCACGACTCTGGCCAAACTGGATTAACACGGGATTTTTTAAATATTTAAAAAAATAAAAAAGTTATATAATAATAATAATACAAATATTTAAAAAAGTGTTTTTTATTAAAAATCATAACTTTTAGGTTTATTTTTTTTTTAATTTTCTTGTGTACGGAACTAGAAAAACGTACAATTTAGAAAATAAAAAAAACAATTAATTATAAGTCTATCTTAATTACAACTGAAGTTATGTGTATTATAGCTAACATTGTCGAAGATAGACATTCGGAGTACCCTTACGGGAGTTATGCCAACTGGAAATTGCTGGCAGTTTGTTCTGCTTGACCAAAGGCAGAACGCTATGTACAAGTTCTGCAATCTCACGGTGTAGGTTGGAACTACTGTAAAGTGTAGTGTTTTACCGATTATGTAGTTTCTTCGTTTGTTTTTTAATTTGACTGAATATCCTAAATAAAATAAAAAATACTTTACATTTAGCAATGAAATTAGTATGTACATTGTACTTTTAATTTACTCATAGGAGTTAACACCGACAAGTTCAGCTTTTAATAAAGGAAATACAACTTTATTTCATCTCACATTTTATAATTTGACTAATGCCCAAGTCGTATTAGACCTCTGAACTTTTTGTTTGCTGCTTTGCAACTTCGCCCCTTCAAGATCTTCCCCTATTTAATAAATTAGGGCGCCATTTATTTAAGAAAGTTTGTGGCCATACTTTAGGAAAGTTTCAGATCGACTACCTACGCCAAACTGTTCAATCGATTTGCAACTTGCTATTTAATTTCATTGTTTGCTCGTTTGTCATCATCGATTAATTATCCGGAAGGTGCCATTTATATTGCAACAGTCAATTGACTCAGTTAATGCACCAGTTCTGTTAATTATTTCACGAATTATTCAGGTTTACACAGAGTGTGCCGATTCGACTGAAGCTTATCAACCATAAATCAGTTTCGATTGGGCCTACTTGTAAAGGTTTTTTTAAGTAATTGATTTAAACGAGAGTAAGCAAGTCCTGTTTTAAACTCGTTCGGAATTTCATCTGTCTGTTACGCGATTACGACCACGCGTTGTTAGATTTTCCTCAAATGTTACTTAAAGTCAGGAAAAACGACGTTTGCTTTGGGATTTTTGTAAAATAAATAATTTTAAATATTATTATACTCCTTGTACACTCCTCACAACTCAGATTGTTCTATGTCTACCGATGGTTACGGTGGCTTCAATTCTAAGTTTCTAAGGGTTTTTGGTGCGATCCTATGAATTAAGAAACTTGTTTTACTTATTTTAAATGTGTTCAATATTAATAGCCTATGTGCCATAATTTTATTGTTGGTTCAATTTCATGATTGAATACACCTTTTTTACTTTAAAAATTTAGTATGATTCAAATTATAAACTTAAGGAAGAAATAAATATAATAGTTACTGAATCTCTTATTTTACAGAGCTTGATTAGCCCAGTCGGTATAGGTTACAACTACCAGTAATTTGCAATATGGCTGAATTTTTTTTATAAGGACATTAAAGTATGTAGATTAACATAAAAAAAGTTTACCAGTCTATCGATTTCCCAAAGTCGAAAAAAAAATCGATTATCATTTTTTTTTCGATTATCCTTAATATTTCGAGCTGGGATGAAGATAGAGGAAAATAAAAAATACCACCGTGTAGGGGAGGTATTTTTCAACAAAAAAGGTCATATGTATTTATTTCGTCCGAGCAATGGTTTGTCTGGAAAACATCTGGTGTGCACATCACACAACTTTCCTTACCGAAATAGATGCTGTATCAATTAGCAAATTTTTCGAGCGAGAGATTGATGATACCATTTTCGAGTTAATAGGAGTATCCGTTTCGAAGAAAGCGGTACTAACTTCAAAACGGTTAATCCCACGGACCTGATTTTGGTCTCAATCGATTTCTCACCCCCAAAAATGTCAAGGTCGATACCAAACACGGCTAGTTTAAAAAAAGTCATTTTTGCCCCCAAAAAGGGCGTTTTTGGGGTCAATTTTTGAAAAAATGGAAAAAGTTGAGTGGGGTATCTTTTTTGACATTCTTTTGGACGCTGAATCGAATGAGACCATTTTCAAGTCGATAGGACCAGCCATTTCGGAGATACAAACAAAATAACTTGCGTTTTTGTAATAACTTTTTTCAACGAATTTTTAAGGGTATATAGCGTACATAGCGTGTTAAGGGGGTCTGAGTAGAGTATGTTAGCAAAGTTTAATCAAAATCTTTAGAGGGGTTTTGGAGTAAATACCAAAAATGTGCTAAAAACTGGTCCCACGGTAAGACACCAACTCCGATTTGCTTCAAATTTACATGGGTTAAATTGTTTACGTGTTTGAAGATATCCTGTAAATTTCAGCTTGATCCGTCCAGCCGTTTGCCCTGTGCACTCCGGACACACACACACACAGACACACAGACACACTCATTTTATTTAACACACATGCATTTTTTGGACTCAGGGGGCCTTGAAACGTAAAGATATTGTGAAAACTCGACATCGAATTTTTGGGTCGATCGCAATACTTACCTTACCTAGTATAGGGTAAGGAAAGTAAAAATTCGATAATGCAGGTATGTATTTTGCAGCAGGGGAAATCACTAAAAGGGGACTTATTCATATATGAAGCGTTGGCTCATTCTAAATTGGCCGAATTTTAATATATCGAATTGAAACTTGACATAGGAGTTGAAATATATATTTTAAACATTTATGTTGAGTCTCAGCTTGTTACCTTGAAAATGACCCGATCTAGGAGTCGATTTCGATTATCGATTTTAGGAGTACCGGACCCACGAACTAATTTCAATCTATTCCAGTTTCGTCAATTTTTGGAATATCAACACCAAATTTGTTTTACAAGTTGAGTACACCAGTATAAATATTCTTAGTAAGTATGAACGATTTTTTTCTTGTTATTTTTAAAAACGAGGCGCTTGAAAATAGTCTTCTGTTTTACCTATCTCGTTTTAACTATAACACGTTTGGATTCAACGACTCCATTTTAGACATTTTTGAACATATCGATTTAAAAATTGGTACAGAAGTTAAAAATACAATTGTTTTTTGCTATACTTATTTTAAAAACTATATTTAAAAAAGTGACTAATCTGCAGCTGATCAACTCAAGCGTTTTGATGAAAAATCTAAAAAGGTCTAAAATTATACTTTTTTAATTTACTTGTGCTTTTAAAAGTAAATAATGAAAAAGGTTT
>JAGFPH010024014.1:0-11613 GCA_018207615.1 Philaenus spumarius
TTTATCTAAGTTACTTTCTCACAAGTCAAGCTCATTAGTTATTTATTAACATGGCACTCAAGTCGACCGAGCTGAATCGGCTGCATAAATTAAAGTTAAAGGTTAGGTTATTGTCTGATGATATTTGGTTTCTGAGTATGTGTAGGAAAAGAAAAGTTTTTCCAAAGTTTATGAAAATTAAAATACCTACGAATAATAATTTTGCTAAACGGATAGAGGAAAATACAAAAAGATATTGGTTAAACTGCGAAATAAAATTGTTATATTCTAAACAAGCGGACTTAGAACTTCAAGCTCTCGAACTTCACCTTCTTATTATTAAGAATATGGATGGTTATGATTATGAATTATTCAACGAACGTTTTGAAAAAATGATTTCTGTTATTAAGCATAAACATAACCATAAGATCCAACGCTTAAATAAGAAATTACGATCGTTGTTCAAAAAGGAAGTTGAAAACGATAACTCAGATAAATATATTGATCAGTTTGTTGGGCAGAAGTTGGTTCATAATTGGAGTAGTGAGAGTTTCAACCAAGATGAATTAGGTTTATTGAATAAAGGTTTAAAGTTCAATATCGAAAACCCGGTAAAAGATCAGGAATCGTTGTTAGTAGATGTCGAAACTGCTTTGAAATTCACGAAATTCGATGTGAAAACCAGTGTTCGTACTGATATAAAGAACAAATTAGAAGTAAAGAAAGAAAAAACACGTAAAGTTACACCAACTTCAAATGTAAAATATGGTAAAGTTGTAAAAGAACTAAAGAAGAAAGACGTGCATTACCTAAAGGCGGATAAAGGTAATGCAATTGTAATAATGGATAAACATGAATATACTGAAATTGTTACAGAAATGCTCGCGGACGGACCTTATAAAGTGCAAAATAGAAACCCAATCATAAAGTTCACAAAGAGCGCAAATGAAACTTTAAAAAATTGTAAAAGTTTGGTAGATAATAATCTTCGAAGAAAACTGACTGTTTCAAATCCAGTTTTACCGAGATTATATTGCTTGCCAAAAATACATAAAGAAGGAAAGAAGATGCGGCCTATAGTATCAGGAATCAACTCGCCAACCTATCTAATTTCTAAATGGTTAGTGTCACGCCTCCAAGAACTTACTCCTCCTCCTTCATTTGCCGTAAAGAACACTTATGAATTTGTGAAAAGTGTTCAAAATATTTCATTAACGCCTAGTGAATATTTGGTTTCGTTCGATGTAGTGTCGCTTTACCCAAGTGTTCCAGTGTCCGAAACGATAGAAATGATTAAGGAGTGGCTAGTTTGTAACAATTTAAGTGACTGTGAGGTTGGTGAATTTTTGCTACTTATAAATTTGTGCATGTGTCAAAATAGCTTCCAGTTTAATAACAAGTTTTATGTTCAAAATGAAGGTACCGCGATGGGAAACCCTTTGTCCAGTTTTATTGCTAACTTTTTTATGAGCTCATTTGAAATAAATGCTAAAAATTCAATGAAGTACTTTCCGCGAGTATGGGTTCGTTATGTGGATGATATTTTTGCAGTATTTGATAAAAACGAAAATCTTGATCAATTTTGTGACGCTATCAATGGATTTCACTCCACGATAAAGTTCACTAAGGAAATTGAAAAAGACTGCAACTTACCGTTTTTAGATGTGAATGTGTTTAGGGTAAACAATGTTTTGTCATTTAGTGTATATAGAAAGCCCACGCATACTGATAGATATATAACGGAGGACTCACACCATTCTCCAGCGCATAAAAGAGCCGCTTTTAATTCTATGGCTCACAGATTGGTTAACTTGCCGTTATCTAAGGATAACTACGAGAAAGAACTGAAATATATGTATGGTGCTGCGATTTTTAATGGGTATTCTAAAGAATTAATAGACAACATAGTAAGAAAAATGAATTTCAAGAAAATCAAGGAATCAAGGTGCACTCTTGTGAGCAACAAGCCCCAACAACGATGGGTTAAAACAACGTTTGCCCCACCATTATGTAATGTTGTTAGAAAATCGTTAGCGAAATATGCAAATTTGAATGTAGCTTTGACGGCTGATAATAATCTTGGTAGGATGCTGGGTAATCCTAAAGACAAAATTCAAGAACACGACAAATCCGGAATTTACTGTATTAACTGCGAAATGTGTCCTAAAAAGTATATAGGTCAAACCATAAGAAGCATGAAGATACGAGGTAAAGAACACTTTTCTCATTTAAAATATAATAGGCCTGATAAATCTGCTATGGCTAAGCATTGTTTAGATGAAAATCATCATTTTAAAATAGAAAATTCTAAACTGTTAAAACATGTAACTAAACCCAACACATTGGACGCTTGGGAAACTTTTTATATTAACAAATACCGTAACATAATTGTGAATAATGAATTAGGTCCTTTACAGTATTCTTTATTAATGTAATAATGCTACGTTTTGTTAAATATTAATATTAGTTTAGCAATCTTATTTAAGTTATATTGTTAAGATATTTGATAAACGGTAGGCGGTGGTTAACGCCTTAGCATAGGTTATGACACGCCCCCTGTAGGGTACGCCCCTTCTGGTTAAGTATTTATACGGTGCGTTGTCACACTGTTAGATCAGTTATAGTTTGGTTACTGTAGCCCGTGCATCACTGAGGATGGCGACATTGTCGTTGAAACGCGTTTGAGGTTAGTAAACGTATTTATTGTGAGATTTTGTGTTCAGGTTTTATTTTATCTAAGTTACTTTCTCACAAGTCAAGCTCATTAGTTATTTATTAACATGGCACTCAAGTCGACCGAGCTGAATCGGCTGCATAAATTAAAGTTAAAGGTTAGGTTATTGTCTGATGATATTTGGTTTCTGAGTATGTGTAGGAAAAGAAAAGTTTTTCCAAAGTTTATGAAAATTAAAATACCTACGAATAATAATTTTGCTAAACGGATAGAGGAAAATACAAAAAGATATTGGTTAAACTGCGAAATAAAATTGTTATATTCTAAACAAGCGGACTTAGAACTTCAAGCTCTCGAACTTCACCTTCTTATTATTAAGAATATGGATGGTTATGATTATGAATTATTCAACGAACGTTTTGAAAAAATGATTTCTGTTATTAAGCATAAACATAACCATAAGATCCAACGCTTAAATAAGAAATTACGATCGTTGTTCAAAAAGGAAGTTGAAAACGATAACTCAGATAAATATATTGATCAGTTTGTTGGGCAGAAGTTGGTTCATAATTGGAGTAGTGAGAGTTTCAACCAAGATGAATTAGGTTTATTGAATAAAGGTTTAAAGTTCAATATCGAAAACCCGGTAAAAGATCAGGAATCGTTGTTAGTAGATGTCGAAACTGCTTTGAAATTCACGAAATTCGATGTGAAAACCAGTGTTCGTACTGATATAAAGAACAAATTAGAAGTAAAGAAAGAAAAAACACGTAAAGTTACACCAACTTCAAATGTAAAATATGGTAAAGTTGTAAAAGAACTAAAGAAGAAAGACGTGCATTACCTAAAGGCGGATAAAGGTAATGCAATTGTAATAATGGATAAACATGAATATACTGAAATTGTTACAGAAATGCTCGCGGACGGACCTTATAAAGTGCAAAATAGAAACCCAATCATAAAGTTCACAAAGAGCGCAAATGAAACTTTAAAAAATTGTAAAAGTTTGGTAGATAATAATCTTCGAAGAAAACTGACTGTTTCAAATCCAGTTTTACCGAGATTATATTGCTTGCCAAAAATACATAAAGAAGGAAAGAAGATGCGGCCTATAGTATCAGGAATCAACTCGCCAACCTATCTAATTTCTAAATGGTTAGTGTCACGCCTCCAAGAACTTACTCCTCCTCCTTCATTTGCCGTAAAGAACACTTATGAATTTGTGAAAAGTGTTCAAAATATTTCATTAACGCCTAGTGAATATTTGGTTTCGTTCGATGTAGTGTCGCTTTACCCAAGTGTTCCAGTGTCCGAAACGATAGAAATGATTAAGGAGTGGCTAGTTTGTAACAATTTAAGTGACTGTGAGGTTGGTGAATTTTTGCTACTTATAAATTTGTGCATGTGTCAAAATAGCTTCCAGTTTAATAACAAGTTTTATGTTCAAAATGAAGGTACCGCGATGGGAAACCCTTTGTCCAGTTTTATTGCTAACTTTTTTATGAGCTCATTTGAAATAAATGCTAAAAATTCAATGAAGTACTTTCCGCGAGTATGGGTTCGTTATGTGGATGATATTTTTGCAGTATTTGATAAAAACGAAAATCTTGATCAATTTTGTGACGCTATCAATGGATTTCACTCCACGATAAAGTTCACTAAGGAAATTGAAAAAGACTGCAACTTACCGTTTTTAGATGTGAATGTGTTTAGGGTAAACAATGTTTTGTCATTTAGTGTATATAGAAAGCCCACGCATACTGATAGATATATAACGGAGGACTCACACCATTCTCCAGCGCATAAAAGAGCCGCTTTTAATTCTATGGCTCACAGATTGGTTAACTTGCCGTTATCTAAGGATAACTACGAGAAAGAACTGAAATATATGTATGGTGCTGCGATTTTTAATGGGTATTCTAAAGAATTAATAGACAACATAGTAAGAAAAATGAATTTCAAGAAAATCAAGGAATCAAGGTGCACTCTTGTGAGCAACAAGCCCCAACAACGATGGGTTAAAACAACGTTTGCCCCACCATTATGTAATGTTGTTAGAAAATCGTTAGCGAAATATGCAAATTTGAATGTAGCTTTGACGGCTGATAATAATCTTGGTAGGATGCTGGGTAATCCTAAAGACAAAATTCAAGAACACGACAAATCCGGAATTTACTGTATTAACTGCGAAATGTGTCCTAAAAAGTATATAGGTCAAACCATAAGAAGCATGAAGATACGAGGTAAAGAACACTTTTCTCATTTAAAATATAATAGGCCTGATAAATCTGCTATGGCTAAGCATTGTTTAGATGAAAATCATCATTTTAAAATAGAAAATTCTAAACTGTTAAAACATGTAACTAAACCCAACACATTGGACGCTTGGGAAACTTTTTATATTAACAAATACCGTAACATAATTGTGAATAATGAATTAGGTCCTTTACAGTATTCTTTATTAATGTAATAATGCTACGTTTTGTTAAATATTAATATTAGTTTAGCAATCTTATTTAAGTTATATTGTTAAGATATTTGATAAACGGTAGGCGGTGGTTAACGCCTTAGCATAGGTTATGACACGCCCCCTGTAGGGTACGCCCCTTCTGGTTAAGTATTTATACGGTGCGTTGTCACACTGTTAGATCAGTTATAGTTTGGTTACTGTAGCCCGTGCATCACTGAGGATGGCGACATTGTCGTTGAAACGCGTTTGAGGTTAGTAAACGTATTTATTGTGAGATTTTGTGTTCAGGTTTTATTTTATCTAAGTTACTTTCTCACAAGTCAAGCTCATTAGTTATTTATTAACATGGCACTCAAGTCGACCGAGCTGAATCGGCTGCATAAATTAAAGTTAAAGGTTAGGTTATTGTCTGATGATATTTGGTTTCTGAGTATGTGTAGGAAAAGAAAAGTTTTTCCAAAGTTTATGAAAATTAAAATACCTACGAATAATAATTTTGCTAAACGGATAGAGGAAAATACAAAAAGATATTGGTTAAACTGCGAAATAAAATTGTTATATTCTAAACAAGCGGACTTAGAACTTCAAGCTCTCGAACTTCACCTTCTTATTATTAAGAATATGGATGGTTATGATTATGAATTATTCAACGAACGTTTTGAAAAAATGATTTCTGTTATTAAGCATAAACATAACCATAAGATCCAACGCTTAAATAAGAAATTACGATCGTTGTTCAAAAAGGAAGTTGAAAACGATAACTCAGATAAATATATTGATCAGTTTGTTGGGCAGAAGTTGGTTCATAATTGGAGTAGTGAGAGTTTCAACCAAGATGAATTAGGTTTATTGAATAAAGGTTTAAAGTTCAATATCGAAAACCCGGTAAAAGATCAGGAATCGTTGTTAGTAGATGTCGAAACTGCTTTGAAATTCACGAAATTCGATGTGAAAACCAGTGTTCGTACTGATATAAAGAACAAATTAGAAGTAAAGAAAGAAAAAACACGTAAAGTTACACCAACTTCAAATGTAAAATATGGTAAAGTTGTAAAAGAACTAAAGAAGAAAGACGTGCATTACCTAAAGGCGGATAAAGGTAATGCAATTGTAATAATGGATAAACATGAATATACTGAAATTGTTACAGAAATGCTCGCGGACGGACCTTATAAAGTGCAAAATAGAAACCCAATCATAAAGTTCACAAAGAGCGCAAATGAAACTTTAAAAAATTGTAAAAGTTTGGTAGATAATAATCTTCGAAGAAAACTGACTGTTTCAAATCCAGTTTTACCGAGATTATATTGCTTGCCAAAAATACATAAAGAAGGAAAGAAGATGCGGCCTATAGTATCAGGAATCAACTCGCCAACCTATCTAATTTCTAAATGGTTAGTGTCACGCCTCCAAGAACTTACTCCTCCTCCTTCATTTGCCGTAAAGAACACTTATGAATTTGTGAAAAGTGTTCAAAATATTTCATTAACGCCTAGTGAATATTTGGTTTCGTTCGATGTAGTGTCGCTTTACCCAAGTGTTCCAGTGTCCGAAACGATAGAAATGATTAAGGAGTGGCTAGTTTGTAACAATTTAAGTGACTGTGAGGTTGGTGAATTTTTGCTACTTATAAATTTGTGCATGTGTCAAAATAGCTTCCAGTTTAATAACAAGTTTTATGTTCAAAATGAAGGTACCGCGATGGGAAACCCTTTGTCCAGTTTTATTGCTAACTTTTTTATGAGCTCATTTGAAATAAATGCTAAAAATTCAATGAAGTACTTTCCGCGAGTATGGGTTCGTTATGTGGATGATATTTTTGCAGTATTTGATAAAAACGAAAATCTTGATCAATTTTGTGACGCTATCAATGGATTTCACTCCACGATAAAGTTCACTAAGGAAATTGAAAAAGACTGCAACTTACCGTTTTTAGATGTGAATGTGTTTAGGGTAAACAATGTTTTGTCATTTAGTGTATATAGAAAGCCCACGCATACTGATAGATATATAACGGAGGACTCACACCATTCTCCAGCGCATAAAAGAGCCGCTTTTAATTCTATGGCTCACAGATTGGTTAACTTGCCGTTATCTAAGGATAACTACGAGAAAGAACTGAAATATATGTATGGTGCTGCGATTTTTAATGGGTATTCTAAAGAATTAATAGACAACATAGTAAGAAAAATGAATTTCAAGAAAATCAAGGAATCAAGGTGCACTCTTGTGAGCAACAAGCCCCAACAACGATGGGTTAAAACAACGTTTGCCCCACCATTATGTAATGTTGTTAGAAAATCGTTAGCGAAATATGCAAATTTGAATGTAGCTTTGACGGCTGATAATAATCTTGGTAGGATGCTGGGTAATCCTAAAGACAAAATTCAAGAACACGACAAATCCGGAATTTACTGTATTAACTGCGAAATGTGTCCTAAAAAGTATATAGGTCAAACCATAAGAAGCATGAAGATACGAGGTAAAGAACACTTTTCTCATTTAAAATATAATAGGCCTGATAAATCTGCTATGGCTAAGCATTGTTTAGATGAAAATCATCATTTTAAAATAGAAAATTCTAAACTGTTAAAACATGTAACTAAACCCAACACATTGGACGCTTGGGAAACTTTTTATATTAACAAATACCGTAACATAATTGTGAATAATGAATTAGGTCCTTTACAGTATTCTTTATTAATGTAATAATGCTACGTTTTGTTAAATATTAATATTAGTTTAGCAATCTTATTTAAGTTATATTGTTAAGATATTTGATAAACGGTAGGCGGTGGTTAACGCCTTAGCATAGG
This sequence comes from Philaenus spumarius, assembly GCA_018207615.1. NCBI lineage: Eukaryota > Metazoa > Arthropoda > Insecta > Hemiptera > Aphrophoridae > Philaenus > Philaenus spumarius. The sequence continues at coordinate 7,940 of JAGFPH010024014.1, forward strand.
TTATGACACGCCCCCTGTAGGGTACGCCCCTTCTGGTTAAGTATTTATACGGTGCGTTGTCACACTGTTAGATCAGTTATAGTTTGGTTACTGTAGCCCGTGCATCACTGAGGATGGCGACATTGTCGTTGAAACGCGTTTGAGGTTAGTAAACGTATTTATTGTGAGATTTTGTGTTCAGGTTTTATTTTATCTAAGTTACTTTCTCACAAGTCAAGCTCATTAGTTATTTATTAACATGGCACTCAAGTCGACCGAGCTGAATCGGCTGCATAAATTAAAGTTAAAGGTTAGGTTATTGTCTGATGATATTTGGTTTCTGAGTATGTGTAGGAAAAGAAAAGTTTTTCCAAAGTTTATGAAAATTAAAATACCTACGAATAATAATTTTGCTAAACGGATAGAGGAAAATACAAAAAGATATTGGTTAAACTGCGAAATAAAATTGTTATATTCTAAACAAGCGGACTTAGAACTTCAAGCTCTCGAACTTCACCTTCTTATTATTAAGAATATGGATGGTTATGATTATGAATTATTCAACGAACGTTTTGAAAAAATGATTTCTGTTATTAAGCATAAACATAACCATAAGATCCAACGCTTAAATAAGAAATTACGATCGTTGTTCAAAAAGGAAGTTGAAAACGATAACTCAGATAAATATATTGATCAGTTTGTTGGGCAGAAGTTGGTTCATAATTGGAGTAGTGAGAGTTTCAACCAAGATGAATTAGGTTTATTGAATAAAGGTTTAAAGTTCAATATCGAAAACCCGGTAAAAGATCAGGAATCGTTGTTAGTAGATGTCGAAACTGCTTTGAAATTCACGAAATTCGATGTGAAAACCAGTGTTCGTACTGATATAAAGAACAAATTAGAAGTAAAGAAAGAAAAAACACGTAAAGTTACACCAACTTCAAATGTAAAATATGGTAAAGTTGTAAAAGAACTAAAGAAGAAAGACGTGCATTACCTAAAGGCGGATAAAGGTAATGCAATTGTAATAATGGATAAACATGAATATACTGAAATTGTTACAGAAATGCTCGCGGACGGACCTTATAAAGTGCAAAATAGAAACCCAATCATAAAGTTCACAAAGAGCGCAAATGAAACTTTAAAAAATTGTAAAAGTTTGGTAGATAATAATCTTCGAAGAAAACTGACTGTTTCAAATCCAGTTTTACCGAGATTATATTGCTTGCCAAAAATACATAAAGAAGGAAAGAAGATGCGGCCTATAGTATCAGGAATCAACTCGCCAACCTATCTAATTTCTAAATGGTTAGTGTCACGCCTCCAAGAACTTACTCCTCCTCCTTCATTTGCCGTAAAGAACACTTATGAATTTGTGAAAAGTGTTCAAAATATTTCATTAACGCCTAGTGAATATTTGGTTTCGTTCGATGTAGTGTCGCTTTACCCAAGTGTTCCAGTGTCCGAAACGATAGAAATGATTAAGGAGTGGCTAGTTTGTAACAATTTAAGTGACTGTGAGGTTGGTGAATTTTTGCTACTTATAAATTTGTGCATGTGTCAAAATAGCTTCCAGTTTAATAACAAGTTTTATGTTCAAAATGAAGGTACCGCGATGGGAAACCCTTTGTCCAGTTTTATTGCTAACTTTTTTATGAGCTCATTTGAAATAAATGCTAAAAATTCAATGAAGTACTTTCCGCGAGTATGGGTTCGTTATGTGGATGATATTTTTGCAGTATTTGATAAAAACGAAAATCTTGATCAATTTTGTGACGCTATCAATGGATTTCACTCCACGATAAAGTTCACTAAGGAAATTGAAAAAGACTGCAACTTACCGTTTTTAGATGTGAATGTGTTTAGGGTAAACAATGTTTTGTCATTTAGTGTATATAGAAAGCCCACGCATACTGATAGATATATAACGGAGGACTCACACCATTCTCCAGCGCATAAAAGAGCCGCTTTTAATTCTATGGCTCACAGATTGGTTAACTTGCCGTTATCTAAGGATAACTACGAGAAAGAACTGAAATATATGTATGGTGCTGCGATTTTTAATGGGTATTCTAAAGAATTAATAGACAACATAGTAAGAAAAATGAATTTCAAGAAAATCAAGGAATCAAGGTGCACTCTTGTGAGCAACAAGCCCCAACAACGATGGGTTAAAACAACGTTTGCCCCACCATTATGTAATGTTGTTAGAAAATCGTTAGCGAAATATGCAAATTTGAATGTAGCTTTGACGGCTGATAATAATCTTGGTAGGATGCTGGGTAATCCTAAAGACAAAATTCAAGAACACGACAAATCCGGAATTTACTGTATTAACTGCGAAATGTGTCCTAAAAAGTATATAGGTCAAACCATAAGAAGCATGAAGATACGAGGTAAAGAACACTTTTCTCATTTAAAATATAATAGGCCTGATAAATCTGCTATGGCTAAGCATTGTTTAGATGAAAATCATCATTTTAAAATAGAAAATTCTAAACTGTTAAAACATGTAACTAAACCCAACACATTGGACGCTTGGGAAACTTTTTATATTAACAAATACCGTAACATAATTGTGAATAATGAATTAGGTCCTTTACAGTATTCTTTATTAATGTAATAATGCTACGTTTTGTTAAATATTAATATTAGTTTAGCAATCTTATTTAAGTTATATTGTTAAGATATTTGATAAACGGTAGGCGGTGGTTAACGCCTTAGCATAGGTTATGACACGCCCCCTGTAGGGTACGCCCCTTCTGGTTAAGTATTTATACGGTGCGTTGTCACACTGTTAGATCAGTTATAGTTTGGTTACTGTAGCCCGTGCATCACTGAGGATGGCGACATTGTCGTTGAAACGCGTTTGAGGTTAGTAAACGTATTTATTGTGAGATTTTGTGTTCAGGTTTTATTTTATCTAAGTTACTTTCTCACAAGTCAAGCTCATTAGTTATTTATTGTGAAATATGTTTGTCTCGATCCCAGGAACTTATCCACAAAAGGGGTCCAGAGAGTTCATATATTTAAGAATACATAAACATATTGTATTCGAAAGATCTATTACATGCATTTGATTCTACACTGTGTTAACTACAATAAACCTTAGACTAAATCTTATGCTTTACACAAAGGGCAAAACTAAGTACAAATTTCGACTCCCCAAATATGAATTCTTTAAAAAATATATAATTCTCCTAATACATCAACCCACATAAAATGATTCTAACCCAGAATTTAAATAAAACAATTGTCCCTCTAACTTCCACAAATTGTGTCCTCACCTTTACTCTGTCCTGGTGGCTCAGACAGTCGGACAGCTCAGGTCCCTTGTCCTGACGACCCACCTAGGCTGGCACACCTCACGGAAAAAGCCTCTCTGGTCTCTCCTTGATGACCACGCCAGCGTCTACACCCCAAGACCCAGGTTTTTCGAAAAGACTCTCTGCTAATCTTTTCTCTTTATTTAAAAACTCGTGCCCCCATTCAGTTTTCCTCGTCTAGTCTTATTTTGATGTTAGCCTACTTAAAATTGCAACGCTGCGATTTACATCACATCTAATTACTTTTAACTATCTACTCTATATTAATGTGATGATAATTCTACTATTATTAAACATTTTATCAACATTGTTTTTGTCTAACAAAATTACCAAACACTTCATTTCACTTCGTATCACCCAACCTCAAAA
>JAGFPH010024015.1:0-11613 GCA_018207615.1 Philaenus spumarius
AAATAACTTGCGTTTTTGTAATAACTTTTTTCAACGAATTTTTAAGGGTATATAGCGTACATAGCGTGTTAAGGGGGTCTGAGTAGAGTATGTTAGCAAAGTTTAATCAAAATCGTTAGAGGGGTTTTGGAGTAAATACCAAAAATGTGCTAAAAACTGGTCCCACGGTAAGACACCACCTCCGATTTGCTTCAAATTTACATGGGTTTAATTGTTTACGTGTTTGAAGATATCCTGTAAATTTCAGTTCGATCCGTCCAGCCGTTTGCCCTGTGCACTCCGGACACACACACACACACACAGACACACAGACACACAGACAGACCAATTGCCAAAAATGCATTTTTTGGACTCAGGGGGCCTTGAAACGTAAAGATATTATGAAAACTCGACATCGAATTTTTGGGTCGATCGCAATACTTACCTTACCTAGTATAGGGTAAGGAAAGTAAAAACATAACCAATATGTGTTTTATCCATACATGGAACATCGTTCGGTACCCTTTAGGAAAATAATTGATTGTTTTAAAGTTTGCTTAAACTTCAAAACTATAATAATTGATGTGTAATTTGAAAGCCAACACTTCACCCTAAAAAGTTAGTTATTTTAATTATGGTAGGCTATCCTTAAACAAAAATGTTTAGAGTATAGTGTAAATGATAGAATTTACATTTTTAGCAAATTTCCATATTAAAGATGAGCTATTGAAGTGACCCTTATGGTAAGACCTAAGGTTGGGAGTAGTAAATGAGCACGGATCATGACATAAGAAATTATATATATGTATGTCAACAGTCAACGCACTCTAACGGCCGCATTTTAAGTCTGATTTGGTCCAAATTTGGTACACTGGTTGTCTATGTCGCTCGGATGAGTTCGTTAGTAAAAAAATCTAGTAACCGGAAGCACGTTTTTTGACCGGAAGTAACTAATGTTTTAGATTTTTCGTACGAGAATAATTTTTTTAGAGTTTTATCTAAACAAATAAATGTAGGATATTATTCTGCACATATTGTTTCACATAAGAAATTATATATATGTATGTCAACAGTCAACGCACTCTAACGGTCGCATTTTAAGTCTGATTTGGTCCAAATTTGGTACACTGGTTGTCTATGTCGCTCGGATGAGTTCGTTAGTAAAAAAATCTAGTAACCGGAAGCACGTTTTTTGACCGGAAGTAACTAATGTTTTAGATTTTTCGTACGAGAATAATTTTTTTAGAGTTTTATCTAAACAAATAAATGTAGGATATTATTCTGCACATATTGTTTTACATGAGCGAAGCTAAGGAGTTCATAACACGAGGCCTCAAGGATCGAAGTTCAAACTTTGCGAGTTTTTAAACTGTGAGTGGAATGAAGGTCGAGGGGGGTACGATTACGGGAAGTGCCTCATAGCAATGAGGCAATTACTACATATCAATTGATATGTAGTCATTGCTCATAGTGAATCAGTGAACCCGTCCAACTTTAAAGACGTTGAGCGGAGCCTCCCTTCTCGGATGAATAGTGACTAAATGGATTATTGGATCTTGAATCTGACGGAAAATCGTTAGTTTGAAATTTAATTTTCTACAACTTTTGTATTTAACATTGTTTGCTATCTCTTACAGTTTTCTTACAAAACGAGCTCAAAGTGAACAAATTGAAAATATCGAACAAAATCTTTCCCGGCTAAAAGGTGCTTCCAAAATTATAAAATTTTAAATTCTGGCAATTTACCCAAACGTTTCTCGTCGAGTGCTTTAATTCAAGTATAAGGTTGATGGGGGTACGATTACGGGAAGTGCCTCATAATTAATGTCAGTGAATCAGTGTTACCGTCTAGCTTTAAACCTATATAAGTAGATAATTCATAAAAGTCTTGGTATTTTGCAAAAAATTACTAACACCCGGAGTTTATTTTATTTGACATGTTTAGAACGACATTTTGGGTGCATTGTACAGCAATTCAATAATGTGGTCAAATAATGTGTATTTTTTTCTTAGCGTATCTGAGCTGTGAGGCTTTATCTCGTATCAAGCTGTAAAGATAAAATTTTTTAAGCGTATTAAAAGTTAGGCCTATTATTTTTATTAGTAAAAGTTATAGTTGATTTGTCAAAAAAAATTGGGAAAGGGCGCATTATAAGACTTGCTGGACGTAACGAACCCTGGATTTTACAAACCCTTGACGTAAACTGTAACAGATTTTAAATATAATTACGAAATTAGGTAATTGTGTACTATAAGGACCCATCTTTTTCTACATCGAACCGGAATTAGTTAAAATAATAAAAAATGTATTCGGTAATTACAATACCCTCTACTTTTCTTTTTTTTAGGAACGTTAAATAAGCTTAGTGGTACCAACTTACAAATCCACCAATTGGAAACATCCTACGATTGGTAACTGTAAGCTAGTTTTTAGGCTCTTTAGGTTCAGGTTTTATTATTTTTAGGTATTCATTGTTGTTCAGAAGTAGGCCTATACTGTGATTAGTGTTTATTTAACAAGAGAATAACAAAAGGACTAATTACAAATCAAACAGTGTCTTTGATAAAAAAAAGGTCCATATAGTATATAATTGCCGGAAGTTGCTTATGACCGATTAAAATTTCCTTAAGCCATTTTCGAGTATACTTTATGGATTTCATCTCTCAGCTGGGAGTCCTAATAAAATTATGATTATATGCTCACTCCCCCCACCCCCCAATTTCTAAGATCAAAGTGAACATCCCCATACCAAAATATACAATACACTTACAAGTTCATTCCACATTTCAAAGAATTATAAATTTATCTGAAGTAGTTAAGTCATTAGCCGTGAACCAATGGGGTTTAGCCCCGCCCTTCTATTTACAGTACAGCCCCAAATTTCGCCCCTCCTAAGATTCTATTAACACCTCTACCCTCCTACGCTCTATGTGCTAATCACATCCATCGTATTCAGTCAATGCTATTTCTTCTTCTAAACCACATTGTCTTTAGTTTTGTAGTTTTTTTATATTGTTATTAATTTAAACAAATCTTACGGGTGTTAAAAGTGCAAAAAGTGTTAAAGCCAGTGATTTTGTTTAGAAAAAACAACTATTTTTATTTTTGTAATTTCAGTTTGTGATGCTTTATACGTAACGGTTCATACGAGTTTTTTTTTCGAAAACAAAGTAAGTTTTAGATTTGCTTTAGGAATATTTTCAACTATATGTCTAAATGGAATAAAAAGATTCCGCCAATAACTTCAAAATAAAATAAGACGTATATAAAACTCATAGGTTAATTGGTTTATAATATAATTAACTGATTAATAATAAAATGTACTAGTAAAGATGTATTCCTCCTTTACTCATACATTTTATAGACACTAAACAAATTATGGAATATAAGCTTGCAACATTTTGCAGTAGTTGTGGTAAGCTTTACTAAAACTATATATATAATAATTTTAGCTTTTATGGAATCAGGAAAAGAATCCCATGTTTTGAATCAAGATGACTTCCCATTTTTTTCACCTGAATTTGTATGACTTGCCTTATTGTTAATAAGAAATGCTGTAGGGTATGTACTTTTTACAAATTAATCTTTTAAACATTCGATCATTAAACGTATGTTATTAACAAGTAAAATAAAAATAATTTTGCAGTAAATTTTCCAATTTAGGCCTACGATTTATTTGATTTAGAAGCTCATATAGTAGCAATAAGTGAGCTCATATAAGTGAGTTACGGGTTTGAGTCTTGAATTAGAAAAAAATGTCTAGTGTAAAATGTGTGAAAACATACTTATATCCTTCTTCCCTGAGCCCCAATAATTTGCATTAAATTAAGAAATTAATGAAGCTCGAGCTTCTACAAACAATTTACTATAAAGGTATTGAATTCATTCAAAATACGCGTAGCCTACTACAGACACATACTTATTCATGAGGCTGATGTTATAGCTCATGATTGGTTTTCAGCAAATAAGCTTTTATTGAGTCAAGACAAAATTCAAAAAACTTTATTCTCCCTATCTGGAACAATACTAGGATTAATAGGCTAATGCTGATTTGCTGATACCTTTTTGAAAAAAAAAATAATAACAGGCAAGGACCAGCTGGAAAATTTTAATGAAGGTAAAAACATTTTTAAACACGAAATTATGTAAAAGGGTGAAATGGGGATGTGTTTAGGGGTTGAAAACAGGTTTTTTGCGATTTGTGGCAAAACGTGACCTCCTAGCGGAAAATGTGCAAAAAAAGTTGTAGATAATAAAAAAAACGTAAAACTTATATATTTGTCATTTTTCAACAATGACCTAACCTCAAATTTTCCGATTAAATGGCGGAAACGAGATTTTTAAGTTTTAAATTTTTTCTCATGTCAAAATAATTTAATTTACATGAAGTATATCTTTTATTTACTATGAATAAGCATAATTTTTTCGTAATTCGAAAAAAAATTCTAATCTTCCAGGAACAACTTTATTAATATTATTTGTATTTAAATGTTCTATCAGTGCTTATTTTAACCGTTGAAATGTCAACTTTTAAAGGGTCTATATAATATGTTGATGGTTTATTTTCCCTCAAACCGCTTAAAATTGAGAAAAACAGAAAAAAAGTACTTTTCGAATCACAAATTTCTTAATATTTTGAATGATCTTCAATTTTTTAACTACCGTATTTCTGGTTGTTAATGGATTGCATTTCAATGACAGAACTCACTTTTATGTAATATAACTAAATTTGAATGAATTTAATTACAGAAAGGGAAGAAAAACATTCTGGAACTTAATTAAGTTTTTCATGGCATAGAATCGTACCGTATTGAGAGGCGTGAGCTAAGAGTTAAGATTCGAAATCGAAGAGTTAAGAAAATCTTTGTCATGATGTAGGCCTACCTAAAACGTTAAAACCTTTTTTAGACATTATAATCACAACACATAAATATAAAAGTGAAAGTCAGCTTAAATATGACAAAACAATTTCTACTTAGTCGCGCTCCATCGTATCATCAGAACACGATCTTTTTCATCGCCGATTCTACTTGGTTTGTCGTCCATGATTCATACAAAATATGCATCCAAGGGGTTGATAGCTTCTTTATCTAATTTAGGATTAGTTGTTTTAAAATCTTAATCATCGATTATTAACGATCCGCCAAACCATACCTTGACGCCAGAAGCATATATTCAGTTTGTTTTCAACAATACCTACCATAACACGTGCAGGATTGACGGCCGTAAACTTTATAGTAGCCTAAACTTGATTGGGAACACCACTTAACCGAATTCAATAAAAAAATATCTAGAGTATTGTATTTGCTGTACACAATTAAGCCACTACAATAATTATCTCTCATTGTCTGCGAAATACCTAGGCTACTTTTGTCTTCTTCAGCTGCATATTCGGTTTAATGTTATGTGGTCATGCAGCTAATGTAAATGATGTCTTTATAATGCAGAAAATAAACGATACCAGAAACTGGCACATACTTTCTCACAAACATATGTAAATTATTAAACAGATTCACTGTGATTCATAATTGTATTAAAGTAGCAGGGGGGGGGGACACATTAAAGTAGGAGAGTAACTAATAATAATAATTATTATTAAAACTTTCGAACAAATTTGCATCAAACAGGTCAATCAGGTCAATTCAAAATTTTTGAAAAATAACTCCCTTTTTGGCCAAAACCCCACAAAAATCTGTTATTATTATTATCTAAACGAGAATTTTTAGAAAGATGCGGTTTTTTGCATATAGGGTACATTAAGGGCTACAAATAAGCCAAATTTTATCAAAATCGTTAGAGCTGTTTTTGAGACATTTAGATTTTTCTCGTTTTTTAACCATTTTTGGGGGGTAAAACCCATTAAAAATCAAAATTTGGAAAAAATGAAAATAAACGCATGGAGATATTCTAGAACTACACCTACATACCAAATTTCATTAAAATCGGACCGTTGGTATGGTCTCCAGCTCTGTACACAACAGACACATGGACAGACATAAAAAACCCACTTTTTGGGGATCAGAGAGCACCAAAACAAATAATTCCACTAAAAATATTTTTGGGTTATGGGAGCACCAACACAGATAATTACACTAAAAATTCAAATTCGGAAATTTGGACGAAAACAATACTTTCTCCATATACTACGTATATGGGAGAGAAAGTAAAAGCTAATGCATTATGTATGGTGTAGGCACTATTTAAAAATCTTAAGATTGAAGTATATACAACTTATACATACAGAGTAATAAGATATACAAAATTAAATCTTGATAAATTTCCCCTTAGAAGTGACCACCATTAAACAATAGGCCTACTAGGAATAAAAATAAAATAAATGCTCCTCAGTTTCGACTAATTGGATCAATTAGGAGCTGTTGATTTTAATGTGTCATATTTATATTACTCTGGAAATGAATTGATTACAGATGTAAATGTAAATACCTTTTCTTGTGTTCTGCTCACAGTCCAGTAACTTATTTCTTAGTCGGTGACGATCGTTTAGCCTATTTTATTCAGGAATGATGCGCTTCAAATTTGAAATAAAAATATTACAAAACACATAAAATACTTATTGCAACACATGAACCGTAAAATACAACACAACACTTAGGACACATCACAATGTTAATAATTCTTAAAAAGTGTTATTTTATGGTTCATGTATTGTTATATGTGTTTTGTGTTTGTTAATTTTATGTGTTGTTTAATGTTATGACACACAAACTGGCAGAAAAGTGCCTTGCATATATGGGTGACATGAGGTGGTCTATAACAATTAATAAGGCAGCAATTTACAAATGTTAGAAAAACCTGAAACCTTCTTCTGATGAAGTCAGATAGTTTTTCAAAATATATTAGATGTCGCCCAACGTGCTGGAAAGATAGGGCGTGTGGGTAAAGCACGTGACCCTCATTATAAGGGTTTAGTTCCCTCATTTTAACAAATGAGAAAAGTAGAATATTCAATCGGTATTTTTGATAAATTGCATCTTATGCTGCTTGTCAAAGGGAGAAACGCAATTCCAAACTAAATGAATACAAGTTTACCCCTAATTGTTGCATTTTTACTATAGTATAGAGAAAGTATAGTGATCGCAAAAAAAATCAATGTTGAGATTTTTGTGGAAATATTCGTTTTGGGACCCCATGAGTCCAAAAAAAGTGGTTTTTACAAAATTTCTGTCTGTATGTATACAAAGCTAGAGCGAAAACTATTCGATCGATTTTAAACAAATTTGCACCAGACATGTCAAGTAGGCCTGTATATATGCACGAAAACGGTTTTGAAACATTTTGAAAAACAACCCCCTTTTTAAAAAAAACCCAAAAAATGTGTTATTATTTTTTTATAAAAAACGGCTCTAACGATTTTGATAAAATTTGGCTTATTTGTAGCCTTTAATGTACCCTACCATATGCAAAAAACCGCATCTTTCTAAAAATTATCGTTTAGTTAATAATAATAATAACTGATTTTTCTGGGTTTTTTGGCCATAAAGGGGGTTGTTTTTCTAAATTTTTCAAAACCTTTTTTCGTGCATCTATACAGGCCTACTTGACACGTCTGGTGCAAATTTGTTCGAAATCGATCCAATAGTTTTCTCTCTAGATAATAATAATAATATTTATTAGTTTAATCTCCTACAATTATGAAGTCACAGTGAATCTGTTTAATAATTTAAATATTTTTGTGAGAAAGTATGTGCCAGTTCCTGGTACCGTTTATTTCTTAGGTTATTCTGTTGAAATTCCACAGTTATGGAAACCACACTATCTGTAACTCAATTTTAAGTCTCAACTTTCTAGAGTTTCTGAAAATTCCTAATTAATTATTTTATAAAACCGTCTTCTTCCTTCTCTGCCACTACACTAATCTTTATTAATATTTACAACTTTGGTTCGGTTTGTTGAAGAAAATGCCACGGCGTCGCAACACCGTAAGACAGAAGATAAGTCTAAGCGAAGAAGAATTCGATGATGACGACGGCAGAGAGAAACCGCAGCAGAGGAACGCAGCGAACGCTAGAGAACGAGCGAGGATGAGGGTACTGAGCAGAGCATTCTGTCGACTGAAAACCACACTACCTTGGGTTCCTCCGGATACAAAACTTTCCAAGTTGGACACTTTAAGGTTAGCTACCTCGTACATCGCTCACCTAAGAGCTGTGCTATGTCTGGACGAGGATGAAGAGGACGAACAGGCTAGGCTCCCCAACACGATACATCCGCTCAACTTGGTAAGCTTATGTAATAGCTACATATACCTAAACACCATCAAATTGTTTAATACAAAAATTTACTAGAGTGCTCCGTTCCCAGCTCGCTTCGCTCACCAATCCTCTCGGCGACGCAAATGCAAACAAATTATTTTATACTTTGGTATTTTCTCGGAAATTACGTTTCATTAGGACCATCGACTACAGAATAAAATAGACTGGTCATCGCCTATACCTGTACAGTATGAAAAGTGTGCCCAAGTCCGCCACCTTAGATAGGTCTAGAAAGCCGAAACGGCTCGGAGATAACACTAAAATTGAAATGCGATAATGGTATAAAAGTTATTAATTATAAAAAATCTTTACAGGTAGCCTATAAATAAATTACCAAAGCTAGGAGTTAATATGGAACTTTAAATTGTGACATGAAAAAGTTGTTCTGTGAGGAATTTTTTTGTTTTTTGGTAAGCGTAAAAGTTTGAGTCAATAAGTTGAATGTTATGAAACATATTTTTTCAATAAATTAGCTCAAGTAGTTTAGTTTTTAGAGCAGGTTAAATGTACGATTAAGAATCTCGCTCAATTCTCAAGGCACGGAGTGCGCCGACCGTCTTGTTATAGTTAATGCAGGCTTCTATAGTAAACTATTGCTACTATATTTTTAGATGAAATAGTTTTTACTATAGACTAGCGACCGCTGTGGACACTGCATCAGCCGTCGATGTTACGCTCGTAAAGAAATTACGTGATTATACGCGTAAAACAAATGAACTAAAAACAGAAGAGAATAGCATATTTATATATTTTAACAATACAACTAACTGTTCATGCTAATTTTGTTTCAATGACAAGCCATTTTAGTGCGTTTGCAAGCTTTTTTGAAAAAATCGTCAAATATAATAATTATACCCCAATCCAAAAGTGTTCCGTACCTTTTTTGTAGGAAAAGGTTCAACTAATGTATACATGCCAGTAAAAAATTTATTGATGTAAAATTTGCAAAGCCATTAGCTCAAATACTTTTCAGTAACAGAAGACAAAAGTTCAACTTTAGGCCTACATAAAAAGTAGTACAAATATTTTGTAATTTTTTTCAAACTATAAAAAAGTTTTGTCATTTAGTTCTAAATATAAGTGTAGTATACACAAATATATCAATTTCAAATTTCTTCTTTTTTTAACACCAGTTTATATGTTTTTAATGCAAGGCTGCTAACAAAACTAGGCATCGTTTGAAAAGTAATTTAGGAATATATGTTTTGCCAAAAAAGGAAATATTATTATAACAATGAAAATTCGTTATTTTATAAACGTGTTTCAATAAGTAAAATCAAACAAACTAAACTCTCACTGGTGAAGCTAGCAACCACAGAATAAAATTTGTATTAATCTACCAGTTTTATTCTGTGGTCGATGGGTGAAGCGAATACATTTCCTGTTTGTCTTCCAGTGGCGGCTCCTTGTGTGGTTGTTTGGTTGCACAACCCCCAAGAAATAAAACAAAAAATTAATCACATTAATATTTCTTTAAATATCAGTGCATTATCAATATCAACCTCATTTCAATCTAAAATGTATGGCCAAGAATGTCCCCAAACCGTTGAAAAGCCGAAGAACGTCAACCCAACCTTCGCGCGCAGCGTCGTGGAATGCACTGCTTCTACAACCAGAGCCTAATGCAGCTATTAGCATTGAAACTGGTGGGGGATTTGTAACTAATGTGTTGCTATGGCAACTCACATAAAGCCTTCCGGTGCATAAAAGTTCTACAACCAGCCACCAGGGGTTTGCCAGCCAAAATGCTTTGATGTTCATATTTCATGTTTTGTTTGGTGAATAGTGCAAGACATTTTGAGGTTTTGTGTTGTTAGTTTTGTTCTCGTATTTTTGCTAGCTGTGTTTGGTGTTTATTTGTTTTAGATTGTGTTAATATATTTTAGTGTGTATGTCTTTAGTCTGGGTTCCATTACAATAGTGCTTTTTACATTATTCTTCATAAGTTGTAGCAATTTGAGTGGGCCTAGACAGAGAGTGTAGTGTGTAGTAGTAGTGTTGATTAGACGCCAATCAAAAGCGGTTAATATTATTTTCACAATTAATATTCGTGCCATTCGTGATTTAATTATAGTTTTAATGATAGGCCACAACCTATTACCAAAATGTTTGAACCCATTATCCAAAATCTATTTTCAAACATCCATACAATTCAAATAATAGTTTTTCAACAAAAAAGGATAGGCCAAGTTCCTAAATAGGATATGGGGCGAGTTCATAAATCCGATTATGTTAATGCTATGTTCAGGTTATGATTATTATAAAATTAAAATTCTATTAAGTTTAACCTTCTGAACAGACGGATGGACTTTCTTTTTAAATGAGGTTAGTGATATTTAAACATTTAATGTGCCTGAATTCTATGTTTATTCATGCATGGTTTAAATTTTTATTTTAAGTTTATTGACTATTTTATTGTATTCTAGTAATACCCTCAACTGAAAGCTAAACGTAATGGTAACCAAACCATTTTAATGGATTTAAGTTAAAAATGTTGCGTAATTAAGACAAAAACGTATAATTCCACGTGTAATTCCTCATCTAAAATAATGTGATAAATTGCGTTCATATTCCATACACCCAGACCCCCCCCCCCCCCCAGAAATTCTCTCCACATAATTGCAACCACCAAGTTAATAACTCACCAGCCGCCACTGCTGTCTTCACCGAGGGATTCAGCAAGTGGATAACAATTTAATTAACAACAGTAATCTTTGGCTAAGTACACTTTAAAAACGTTTTAAAAGTTTTAGTTTTCGACTTATTTACTATTTAAGGCGGGTGGATGAACACTGAACGGCCGATGGCGCTCGGGACTAGGGTGACTCAACGCCGGCCGCCATATTGGCAAGGTCAAACAGTACGCCCAGCGCGGCACATTCATCGGAGCCGGTATCCAGTCTATTTATATTCCGTGGTCAATGATTAGGACAGAGGCATTTGGATCTGAGTAGGGTAGTAGGGGTAGCGGTGACTTGAGTTCTGACACATGCGCATAAGAGACAGGATTTGTTTATATAACAGAGAGATAACGGTTGACATTTTAGGGTTTTGACATCTGAAAGACATAACTGGACATAACTTATAATTAGGTTTTAAATTTAATAAAATTTGACATTTTGGTGTAAAGTCCTCCCCTTTGGTACTAACGGAATTTAATAAAATTGGACGGAACAAAATAGCATCATCGAGGAAAATAGCACATACATCGTTTATATAAATATATGTGTGTGGTTCTGCCCTGACTTACTGCCATTGAGTCATCGTACAGCAAAAACTATTGAAGATAAAAATACTAAAATTTCAAGGTATGTTCTTATGCGGTCATATAGACCCTCACCAATAAATCATTTTGAAAAT
>JAGFPH010024018.1:571-11610 GCA_018207615.1 Philaenus spumarius
CTTTTTTATATGCGTTTTGTAAGAAATAAATATACAAAATTTCAGCTTTAAGGAAAGTAAACAAACAACATTTATTGTTTTAGCGGATGTTTCAAACAATTAAAGGCAAAATATTTTAAAATTCTATCATAGTGCGCCTATAGCGCCTATGAGCAATATGTGTACCACATTTCACGTTCCTTGGCGGTATTAAATTAATATTTATAGTTATCAGGGTTGTTGCTAAATGTTCACCCCTTAGCAGAACATGATAACATGTAAAACTGGTTTAATTTTTTTGATAGCCTATGTATCTTGTAAGAAATAAATGTACACAATTTTAGCTTTCTATCTTTAAAGAAAGTAAAACAAACAATGTTTATTGTTTTAGAGGTTGTTTCAACCCTTAAGGTTGTGCGATGGGTTTACGACATATTTTTTTTCATGTTTTTTTGTGTTGAAAACTATTAACCTACTAACATGTTATCAATATAAATTAGACAAAAAAAAATACAACGAATATTTTGCGAAATATGGGCTGTAAAAGTGCTCATTTTTCGACTTCTTGGGAAGAGTTCATCTATGTAACGGTTGAGCGTATGAAAACTAAATTTTTCAGTTATTCTTATTAAAATATGGTGATAAAAGTCCCATATTCTATTTTTTGAAAAATCACGTATTTCAACATTTTAAAATATTCAGTGAATTTTTACAAACGTATTAAAATAATTTTTAAGGTGAAAATTATAGCGTTTTAATCTATAACTCTTGAACTTTTTTTTACAAAAAACAACATAAGTTTATCTCAAATCCTTCAAGAAATAAACTCACCCTTAGGTTTTGGAAACCGCCTTCAACAAAATCGGGACGCAACCCTGCGCTCACTGCTTACCCATTCCAATATTTCTCCTCCTTCCCCTTTTGCAAACCTCCCCAGTCTACGCTCTCTTGCTGTGACTGCGGATGTTGGTTGTTGTGCCGAATCGCAAGGGTTTACAGAAAGCTTAGTCATTCAAATTGTATGGTACTGACATCTTATTGCAAGGCATCTTTAGATAGATCAAATATTGACGAATCCCATGGTAGCTTTATAATTTTGATCAAAATATTACTGTAGATGGTCTGGGACGTTGAATAAGTGGGAAATAACAGTACAATTAATTGTATTCGAATCCACGCGTGGAATCAGGTTTACAGAAATCTACAATTTTAAAACGACGATTACATACGTAAATATACGTTTTAGAAAGAAATTATAAATACGAAAATTAAAGTTTGATACATGACCTTTCCAATGGTGTTTGTCTTTTTGAGATTGAAAGATTTTTAAAGGGTCAAATATTCAATACAATCACTCGTTACAAATGTGTTGGAGTGACGGTACATTATGTACCGTCTGCCGGTTCTAGGGTTAAAATAAAAAAATATTTTATTGTATTAAATTATTTTTGTTTAATTTTTATCAAATTAATTTTTTCTGTACTTGTTTTTCAAGCAAAGTTTAGTTATGTTCTTCTATTTTAGTATATTATTCTAATCACGTTATTTAACAAAGTTTAGGACATTAATAAAATTTAGTATATTATATCTCATTGTAAAAGGTAACGTCTAAAGTTATAAAAGAATTAAGTAGCATGCAATGCAGTTTTCATTGATTATTTTGTGTATTTGCATTTATTTCTACCTGGCGAACAATAATTTCAAACTCCCAAAAAAGTGGGTCTTTTATGTATGTTTGTAACTGCATTTATTTCTATATTGAAAGACATGACCTTTTTGCTATATGAAGCCGTTTCCAGACTTTTCAAACACTCTGAATATAGAATTCTCAAAATATTGTTTTACTTTTAATTACTTATTTATGTATACACGATAATAAACTTTAAAAAGAGTAAACAAAATTTAATTGCAACATTCTGTATAAGTTATC
Source organism: Philaenus spumarius (assembly GCA_018207615.1). NCBI lineage: Eukaryota > Metazoa > Arthropoda > Insecta > Hemiptera > Aphrophoridae > Philaenus > Philaenus spumarius. The sequence continues at coordinate 2,481 of JAGFPH010024018.1, forward strand.
ATAAAAATGTACATAATAACTTAATTAAACCTATTCAAGCAAGAAGGGCGAATTTTGAGTTATTATAGGTCTACTATTGTTACAAGAAGGCCTAATACTTGTCTCATAATTCGCCAGTTTCATCATTGATTGATTTTTGCGTATTTTTAAAACAACTTTCGTTTATATTTAATCCTAAAGACATGCAAAGCATTTATTATTTCTGTAATTGTATTATGTAACCAGAAGTAATCAATTATAATCAACAAATTCCCCAGAAAACAGAAAAAGCAACTAAATTCCATGTAAAGTGAATGAGGATTAGAAGTTTATACTCGGGGCCACGAAATTAGGCGGGTGATAGAAATTGCGGTGTTGCTGGATATGTAACTAGCCTAGCGACGGAAGGTCGAGATTCGCCTACTCCACGCACGAATTGGCAACACTAAGGCATTGTCCTGCGTGAGCGACGGGGTGCGAGCGACGCGAGCGATGCGAGCGACGCGAAAATAACAAACTGGGTTATCTCCCAGGAGTGTCCTACACTGCGATCAGAGCGATAAAGCGATGTTTGCGCGACGCGACAAGAACAAAATATTTGTTTCAAATCGCCTCGGTCGCTCCGTCGCTTGTTCATACTGCGCATTTCCTGAGTGCATCAGATACGGAGTAGATCTACAATTAGTTGTCACTGGTTTTTTCTTTGTCACTTTTTTATGCATTTAATGTTATATTTTCCACTTTTGTATTGTATATCATTTATTTTTCACATTGGTTTTGAATGTCATGTTAAAACTGGGCATCTTTGTTCAATTTTCGGATGTATTTAATTTATATTTTTTACTTTTATATCACATGTGTACTACTATAACACAATTACATTACTATGCATATACAAAACCAGCTAGTTAATTCTCTAAACAGTCGTTCTTCCACGGAGATTGGTTTTTGGAAATTCCTTTCTTTATATTTTATTTCACCTCGTATAGCATCAGCGATATAAAAAAATGTGCTTGGTAGCGTTCCAGTATATGAATGAAACAACTCAGGTCCATTTTGACAGGTTTTCAATTTATGGAACAGATGGTGATATTCTCCGTAACAAGTCCTCTCTAAATAAATATCGTTAGTCGGTTTCCTACACAATTCTTGAGCAAGCACATATTTTAAGTAATGTTGCTGACTGGCCTTATTTACGCTTTCATCGCCAGATCGCTCACACAGGACACAACGGTCGCGCGCCCGAATCGCTCGTCGTTCGCGTCGCTCGCACCCCGTCGCTCACGCAGGACAATGCCTAACCGTGCAGTGTTGCCTTTCTGCCTGGCTACTCGGTAGGGATAAGCAATGAAATTGTTTTCCTATAAAAGTGTTATCGACTGGCACAGACTGTTATTAGTTATTGTAAATGCTATTAACTGACTTCGTTTTTTAACTATCAAGTTGCTTATAACTTTACAGTTATTGTAACGTCTTAATTACCGGTAACGTTTCAAATTTATGTATATTTTTGACAAAATGATTTGTATGTTTAAAAAGAAAACAACATTTTTTGACTGTATGAGAATAATAATTTACAATATGTTCAAAAAATTAGTACCAAATAAATTTAAATTTATGTTAGATATTTAATATTTTAGCGATAAATAGGAATCCATTAGGCAAAACCTATATTGGGCATTCCTACAAAAGAAAAAGTTTAAAATGTACTCTAAATAGAGTCACTTTTATAAATTAAATATAATTATAAATTAATATAATTACCATTTAGAGTGTGCATCGTGATGTTGCCCTCGAAACTTAAGTTTATGTATGTGCAGGTTACTTGTTGTGTTTTATGTGTTTTTAATATAAATATTTAACGACCTCCAACGGAGCAGATTTGAGTTAAACTGATGATGGGACCACGGACCCGAAACGCGTATTAACTTACAAAATAAACGAAGTCACAAGACGGATATATTATAAAAGGTAATTATATTAGTTTAAAATTATATTTAATTAATGATTTTTCTTTAAATTGGTTTTCCTATAAATTTTAATTAGGCTACTGTACTTTGTATACAAACAGAATCACTTATAAATTTTGTAAATTATATGTAAATATAGAATACTGTAAATACATTGTAAAAACGAGATATAGGAAAATTATGGGAAGTAAAGTTGTTCACGACCGTGGTGTCTTCAATCTCGCACATGTTTCCTGTGGGGTGTTAAATGAACAACAAAATGAATAAAGGCTTAAAAATACTTTCTTACGAAAATACAATTTTTAATTATTTTTTTATTATTAAAATGTAGCCTACATTTCTTATTCACACACAGTACGAGTTACTTCGCTTCAGGAATTAACTAAAAAGTCTAAAAAACGTTGTTGGAATTTTATTAAGATAAGAAAAAAATAACTGGAATTATGGCTTAACGAAAAAAATAATGGTATCATCATCATATACTATGTAAAGGAAATGTTGTCTATAAACATTTAAATTATTTCCTTTTTTACTCTTGAATATAAAATAGCAACTTACAACATTAAACAAGGGTTACGAGCTACGGTTCTCGCCGAGCGCCCGCGTGTCTTTGTTTTTGTTTCATACAGTTATGCATTTTACAACTAAACTAAGAATCTCATAAAAAAAAGTTTCGAACAAAAAATTTTATTCATACGATTTTCTACAACTTTACCGCAGACGAAATCTTCCTGACCAAAAAGACAAAAAAATCCTCGCTTGGTGAAAAATTCAATACATGGCGGTTTTGAATTAAATTACAATTTAGGTTTTTTATTTTTGTTAATTATTTGCTGCCGTTATAAAAATAAAAAGTCATACCATTGGAATCAGTAGCATTTTCTGAAGGCAGTGGTATAATTTTATTTCACTATGCCCTGTAGACAGATTCACAAGCTCGAGAGAAAGCACACTCAAAAATCTTTACTTGACGGATGTATTTGTATATACATCACCGCCATTTCTATCACCCGCCTAATTTCTTGGACGCGAGTATAGTTTGATCTGTTAGATTGAGAAATTGAAAGAGATGTTCGCAGAGAGAGAGAGAGAGAGAGGAGAAAGGCAAGGTGGTGGGAGAACACAGTTTCGTTCGCTACTACTAGCGATCCAGCGCCAAAAGATTGAAGCTCTCTCAAGGCTGTCGCGAAACTGGCAAGACCCTCGCTCAACCTTAAAGGCCAAATATTTTAAAATCCTATCTTAGAGCGCCTCTAGCGTCTATGACAAATAGCGTACCAAATTTTACGCTTCTAGGCGGTAGGGTTTTTGAGATAACAAACAATATTTATTGTTTTAGGGATTGTTTCAACCCTTACAGGCCAAATATTTTAAAGTCCTTTATTAGTGCCTATGTGTACCAAATTTCAAGTTAATAGGTGGTATGGTTTTTCAGATACTGTAATCAGTCAGTGAGTGAGTGAGTGGGTTTTCGATTAAATATATACTATATAGATTTTAATCTTAAGGTTAGTATAAATAAAAATTTAATTTTGTAATTTGTTGTATTGAAGAAAAAAAAAACAGTTAGTTACAACACTTTGAGTCGGCCGATTAACATGGGACAAACACACAATTGTTTGTATTATGATAAATAACGATACAGTATCGAGTTTTCTCAAATAATGATGATTTATTACATTATTAAATATGAACTTCTCTAGTACATTTTTATGGCTTTATTGTTGTAAACCATATTATTAATATTAATTCAACTAAGAAAGTTTATAATGCTAATACAGCTTAAAGTTGGCCAAATGTAATAAAATTTGGTATCAAAATTATCATCATGAAACGAAATATAAAATCCTTTTTTCATTTTCACTTAAGACAAACAGAATTGCAATTTTGTACTAAAATATGCTACTGGTTCACCAGGCGTCATTAATAAGGGTCAGTTTTATTGCGGGTGAGACCGACCCTAATTACTCACCCTCGTTGCCTCAACTTACCTTGAGACGGGCTTTAGAGTAGGTAATATTTTTTAACCTCAGCTTTTTAAACGGAGTGGTGTCTTCCGATAATTTCTCAAGTTCTGGAAAAAATTTGTAAAACTCCGAATACTTCATTTTACAATAAAGATAATTTAGTAAAACGCAATTTGGTTTCTGATATGGAACTGACCCTAATCCATCCCCTTGTTTCTATTTTGATTAAAGATGTACGATGGAATTTATAAGAATGCAAACGTAGCTAGCTAATCTTATTGTTTAGTAGTATGGATAAGCAATGAGTTTGATATAGTAAATCGCTCAAGTTGGAATCATTTGCTTCAGAAGTTGTTGATTGGTTTCAATTTATATGAAACTAGGGGAAAACCCTGCGTGCTACGCAAACCAAATCGTTGGGACCCTTCTATACACATAATCATGTTATTTTTTCTATATAATAAAGGTAAACCTTTATTAATGTACACCTACAGGATTAATAATAACCCCAAAATTAAGATGGTAAATAATGTTAAATGTTAAAATGAAATTGTTTTGTATATTTTATAGCAGCAGTTATAATAAAGGTTAAAAGGACCAGCAAGGCTCAGGTCTACACTTTAATAAAACCCTAACCTAATAGTTAGAAATATAAAACTCCTTCAAAGTTTGAAATCAGCTGTTAATGGAAATATTGGAGCAAACAGCTGTTTTATCTGTTACGTTATTCAATTGGTTGTTATGGTAGTAAATGTAAATACAAGTGATGATTCATCAGTCTAGGCCTAACCTAAGATTTCTTTCCGACTAAATTTACGAATATTGAAAAAAAATGTGTTTATCAAAATTAATTATAGCCTATGTTACTTAAGGGGCTCCGGAGCGCCCTATCTCGGCAATGTTAAAAATATAATATTTAAGGAACATTTTCTCAGAAACTACTGGATCAAAATTAGTAAAATTTTATCAGTGCGTGTTAGTACTACCTAAATACAAAATTTAACGCGAGGGTTTTGCAATACAAGCATTTGAATAAATTTTGTCATTATTTTTATAAATTAATAGAATTTTGACTAGTTTTTGTCGTATTTCTCAGTCATAACTTAGAAATTAGCACTTATATTACAAAATGCTATCGTTAAAACCTGTAGTATACTACATTAAACAACCCCTGAAAATTTCAGATCAGATAGATTTTTATAAAATGTTCCTTTTGTGAATAAAATATATGATTTCCGGAAAACTCGTTTAAAGCTTTACTTACATATTTAGTACATACCAACCCCATATACAGGGTTGTCATCATCTGAATATCAACAAAGACTGTATAATCAGGTTTGGCACTACAGAAAAAGCTAAATATCCCTTCCAAAATGAAAATTCCCACCATAGGCAGCAATTTTAATTATTTTCAAATTGGATAAATTATATGAAATTATTAAGAATATGATACAAAATTTGTCTTATTCTCATGTGACATACGAACCAAAAAACGTATTTTTACCCACTTAGAGTTGAGATATAATAATAAATTTAGGCTTGTTTTAAAGGTAAATAAAAGGGCAATAACAAGCAATAAAAAACCAAAAAATGAAAAAAAAATTTTTTAGGTGCTCCGGAGCCCCTTAAGGATAGTGTAGCTTTTTATTAGTACAGTACAACTATTTTTTCAATCAGTTCAGTAGTTCCAGAGATTACTCCCTACATACAAGCAAACAAAGACATTTTACCTATTTATAATCTTAGTATAGAAGAAAACCCAGATCGCAGGTAATAAAAATTGATTTAAAAAATAGTTCACAGTCCCTAATTACGTGTGGAGTCCCACGTGGATATATATAGTATTTAAAATATGACCTATGCCAAGGAACGCTACGCTAGCGGCTTTTGGATGGAGATGGCATCAGCATATGGCATACGAGTGCCTACCGTAAACAGGATTTAAGTAAATTATCTTGAAGAGAAAATGTAACCAAACTGTTAAGGAGATAATAAAACTGTAATATTTTGCCTTTGTCCTTCCAATGAATACAGAACCTATAAGAAGCGCAACGCTTATGGAGAATAGTCAGCCCGGTTGGTTGTCGCCAAATCGAGCTTAGCGCGGCAGCCGTTAGGCAGCGCTGCCTGAAAATGTTTACCCGTCTGTGACACTCATCAATCCTCCGCGCCAGGTGAGAGTGAGACAGATAATCGCTAGCTCATTCTCTGTCTCACTCACACTTGCCGTACCGACGACAGTAGCGCTCTTGTTACCTAGCGGCTGCCGAGCTAAGCTTGCCAGATTCAAACAAAACTAGGCTGAATCTTTAACATGGGCGTTGTCCTTCTTATAAGTTCTGTATTCATTGGTACATCCAAGGTTACAGTACGGAATTTTTTTTTTTAACAAAGCCAATAATAATAATTCTTTAAAATCAGTTACCCCTGCTTATAAGAAAATAGTTCAAGTGTTGTTCAGAAAATCTTCTCCGGAGCCATTTCTCACTTTTGTTTAACATGCTAGGAATATTGAATATTATCTTAAAGAATCACATAGGCCTATACAAATTTTTGAAGGTGTTTTTATCAATGACTTAGTAGACTGTAGAAGTTATAATTTGCCTTTCTAAGGTCGAGAGTTGAGATATTTAGCCAGAGTGTTAACAACACAGCTAGCTGTTAAGTAGAGTTCCTAAAACATATGGAATTGTTCATAATTAAAAATATTAAAAAAACAAGTCCCAAAATTGGCTTCGTTAATATGATATTGAATTGTAGGCTTGTCGTAAGCAATGTTTTGTTGTTCTTGTGTTTAAAAAATAGTAGCACTTGTTTCAGTTTTATTTTTTCCAACACTAAAAAATACATATCAATTTATGTATACATATTTATTTCAGTTTTATTTTATCCAGCTTTGATCAATTAAATAGTATATATGTTGCAGTATCATTTTTCCAAACTGCCTTTATTACTAACATTTTGTTTGGCACCTTTATAGTTTGTTCCAATTTTTGGCTCATATTATTTTATAAGTTTGAATTGTGTTATTAACTTGCACCTGATTGTCTGCTACTACAGTAAGATCATGATGGCAACCCCCTTCATGGACAGGTTCGCCTTTAGGTTACCTAATTCCAGTTTCTTTTCATGCAAGTTTTTTTTATGGATACATTTCTTACTTTAAAATTTAAAAAAGTAAAAATACATATATATATAAATTAAGTCTTTTTCCTCCCGAGTTAATATTAGTTTCTTTCATAATATACATGAAAAAGAAATCTCTAAAATTTGTGTCAACTTTAAGTATTTGAGAAGTTAGTTTTGTTCATTACTATAAGTTATAAGATTAAGTTTTATAAAAGTATATTTAGGAGGAAGAAGTGTATCATTTATATGTGGATGTGAAATCAAAATGATTTCTTTTCTATTTCTATATCATAAATGTGCGCTTTGTTATACTCGTATTTAAACACGAATAATTCGGTGATACATTATTGAGAACTCAGTTGCTCTACACAGATTAGCCCACTAGTCCTTGTTGTATTGTCAGCAAGAAGACAATAAGCCAGTGGAATAGGTCGTCGAAATTGAGGCATTGTTGTTTATATAATCCTGTTGACTAGTCACGCCGACTTTCTTTTACCAAAGTTATTTAAACATTTACCATTTCTTCTTTGTGTTGATAATATTGTTATATAGAATCCGCAATAATAGAACTTTGTATCAAAAACTATTAAACCTAATAGAAATAATATTCTTAAAGTTAATTTCAAAACTCTTGCTCTACAAGACAAAGTAGAAATTAAAGAACTACGAAGACCTGCATCTGAATTGAACCTTACTTAACGAGAAAAAGTAGGTGTACAGTATATAATTTTACAAGAAATTCCGAAAGAAAACTGTTCCAACTCTAAATGCACATCTGGATGCGATGAAAGTATATTATAATCTTTAAACTATACATTTCCCCCTGGCAAAGGTAAATTCAATTAAATTACAAATGAGAAACTTGGACCAAGACAGGGATTCGAACCCAGGAGCTTTAGTGTTACGAGCTACCACTAAAGTGAGACAACATCGACCAATATCTGGTGTGATGAGGGTAGCTCAGGTGACAGTAGCATGGAACACTAACGCGGTTCGAATTAGCCAGGACCCATGATTTTTCACTTGTAATTTAGTTCATACATTTTATTTTTGGTGTTATAAAAATCTTAGTTTAATTTAGTTTAAAAGGTTGTTCTGCATGGTAGGTTATTGTTAATTCTATTTTGTTAGAAATGATGAAAACCAAGCTACAATTAGCGCGATCTAAACATGCACTGCACAACAGTCTGCGAAAGGCTTCTCAAATTAACGTACCAAAATTGCACGCAACTCAAAAAGATGCAAAAAGTAAATACTTTGTAATTTAATTTGTATTATAATAAGGAATGGCAGATTCTTTTATCACACACATTTTAAGAGTGAAAAGAAAGAATAAATAACACTTGAAGAGAATGAAATGATACAAGGTCGAAGGTATTAACAAAATTATGCTATGTACTTAAAAAAATAATAATAAAATGCATGCATTCTGTCTTCTCGGAAACCAATCTGCGAATTGATACTGACGAAGAAAGTGCAATATTTATGTATACACAGTAAAAATTGGCGCGAAGCCTCATGCAATCATCATGAATGTGCAATGTAACCCAGGACGCGGGTACGTTCGTGCTCGACAGAGTTTTGTTTTTCATTACTATAGTGCTTTACATGAAAATTCGATAAATGCTGCTTCAGTGCCGCACCGTGTTATTATCATCCACAATGTCAGTTAATACAAGTAAAAAATGTATCTGTAAAAACTATTAAGATATAATACCTATAGTAAATTCCTGAGTAAAATTTTGCAGACTTGGAATGTTTAAATTATAATTCAAAATTGATTTGTCAAGAAAATTTTATATTTATTAAAACAACATACTAAAACGAAGTCGGGTTAGTGATTTAATCACACACTAAGCATGCGGGATTCGATAATTTTGTAATATTTAAATGTATGCCATTTGGGCTAGTGAAGGCACGGAAACAGTTTCGTTCCTGTGTATGGACGCTTAGGCACTATTCTAGACTTAAAATAGCACACTAGAGTAGATTCCATCAATGAGACTCAGCCAGATAATAGGCATCGACAGATTTCCCGAAAAAAACTGTAGTCACAATACAAGCGCAACCCCACAACCTGGCAAG
>JAGFPH010024019.1:201-11610 GCA_018207615.1 Philaenus spumarius
AGTAAAAACGAGACACTTTAACAACAGCTATTACAGAACATATCGCCGACAATATGACTGTCTCCTACATTTTACGACGTCAACCGTACGTTTTGTAAAACTACCGTAATTTTAATATAACAATAACAAATAATTACCTTATCTTTGTGTAATATTCTATAAGGCAGTCTAGGTTACCCTGGGTGGCAAACATTGAAATGTAAAATAATTGAATCATTCATATGCTACAGTGTCTCTCTAATTAAATTTACCCCTACCCCATCTCAGGTACATGGGCGCCTTGAGGGTTAACGGGCCGAAAGGGAATTATTCATATATTATTAAGTTTTTAATAAGATGCAAAGCGACCATTCCGATTCTGTGCCCCGTTACTTCGTTTAATTAAAATCTGTCTTGGAAGTTTTAATATTCTTGTTAAAGACTTTCAAGATAAAACGTTTTTAAATTTAACTTGGAAATTGTCAAAATTTAGAGCGCTTGACAGCATTATGAGCTGAATACATGATTGTATGCTACCAGGAAAACTTGTAAGTTGTGTACATTTAGCTTGAAAATTAATTTCAAGATAAGTCAGAATGTTAACTTTTTTTCATCAATTTACTATATTATTTCAATTCTTTTGTAATATTTTCATTTCTAAATATCTTTAAACAAAATTCCGATATATTTTCCACAAACCATTTATTATTCTTTCTGCCTATAATAGGCGCAATACTCTAGTCTGCTACAGTCTTCCAAAACAATGTCAACAATTTCTTTTGTAATACTTGGTTTTGACATAACAGGTTAAACACTCATAAAAACATTATATTACATATCTGTTAAGGCTTATGTAAAATTTTAAAATTGAATTTCAAAAATCCTCTCTACCCACATTAAGTAGTACAAAAGCTATTAGCAATATCAAATGTGCAACAACTATCATCACGTATTCCATTTGTACTGAGGACCCAACTTATAGGTTCATATAAATAATTAAATATTGAGATTGAATTATTTATTAGAAGACGACTTGATAGAATATAACTTGAACACTAAATCTCACAACTGATATTATTAACTAAAAATTGTTTTAACGACAATGTCGCCATCTTCAGTGACGCAATAATCAAACTATCACATTACAGCTATAATTTGATTGTTGTATTGTTGATCTCGTGTATCACTGAGATGACGACATTGTTGTTGAAACGCGTTTGAGCTAGTAAACGCTTTATATTAGCTTGATCTGTGTGTAACCGAATCTTTCAACCTAATTTCAACTTAAAAACGTCTGATTAACTTGAAAATATGCACAATTATTACTTTTGCAAAAAATTACTTTTGATTCCTTTAAGTCTAAAAAATAAGAAAATAAGAAAAAAAACTAAAAAAAACACTCTTTAATAGCAAACCGAATTAAAACGTAGAAAATAATTTTTAAATATGAAGAGTTTGTTGTAGAGCGATAGAAAATCCAGTAATTTATTACAATTAAATAATTTACAATAAGTTTAAAATAAGAGTTTAATAATTAACAAAATAATTAATTTTACTGTAAGAAAGTGAAGGATGCTTGACTTCAAATAATATAAATATTTCATTGGCAGCTATTTATAAAAGTATAGTTATTATAGCAATATATTAAAACTCACCCCACGATATTTTACAATAAAATTAACTAGTAGTTCTGTGAACAGTAGACCTCCCTCGTTGAAATAACAAATGCGGTTTTGAGCTTAGGTTAAAAATAGTGTGCCAGTAAGTAAGCAGACGGTTTAGCCCGTGAAACATTATTTTGCAATTCCCGCGATTCCGGGGTTTCTAGATCTAGTTTTAGATCTAGCTAAAGAATTTCTTTTAGGACACATTGTGTTTTATTTAGGTTAACAATGCGTTAGAGCTAAAAATATCGCGTTATTGAGGGAAAACATAGAATTAAATATTTACATACTTAAATAACTAAAACTTAACAATGTATTTACAGTTCCATATCATATTCCAATATTAGAAATAATGAAAACAAACGATGTTAAGCGTCGTGATAGTGATATCAACACTTCCCACGCTGTCCAAAGGTCATTTTTTGTAAGTCCTTTATCGCCGTGAGGTTTAATTTATTTCATCTCATTTTGTAATTCAAGTAAAGCTAAGTGAAATACTTTGATGAAATAATAATTTACAAGTATACAGAACAATTCTTTGATTTATTCTCTACACTTTCTTATAATCATTTTTGGGTAAAGGATATTCAGTCCTAAATTACTATTCAAAATAGTCCTAATTTTGTTAGCAGTCTTGTAGTAGGAACATAAAAACAGGGTTTTCAAAATAAAAAATTTGAAATTGATCAATAGTTGTATACAGTTCTATGTATAACTAAATTACAAAAAATTTTACATTAATGAAAAAAATTCAAAAATGTTTGTACTACTTTTTATGTAGGCATAAAGTTGAACTTTTTGCATTTCGTTACTGAACATGCTTGTTTCTTGAGCTAATAACTTTGTTAAATTTACTTCAATATTTTTTTTACTGGCATATATGCATTCTTTGAACCTTTATCTACAAAAAAGCAACGGAACACTTTTGAATTGGTTTAGAATAAACATGGTTAAAATACAAAAACTTGGAGGATTTTTAACAAATTTAAAGTTTACGGCCATTTTGTGAGCTTTCCGTTGGAGATACGGAAAAAATAAAGAATACAATTTTGTTGAAAATCAAATTTTCTACGCGCAAAATGTTATTACTTTTTAAATTCGACTTAGGGTTAAGCCACAAACTGGCTTTGGAAAAAAGCTTACACTGAGAGAAACGGTTTTGCCGCCATTTGTATTTAATTTAAGGGATTAAAAATTAAGAATGGAAAAAACCGTATGCATATGTTACCGGCAAAGTACGAAATCAGGCATTATATAGAATGACTAGGCATTATATACAATGCCTAAACCGGGGCAGGTAAAATATGAAATATCGCGCATTATATACTTTGCCTAGTCATTCTATACAATGCCCGCAGGCGCATCAGGCAAAGTATGAAAACACTGTTTCAAGTCTCAACATGTTTACTTCCCCGCCCCTCCCGGCCCTCTCCCCGCCCCTCCCGGCCCTAACAATTATAATATTTCGTCGTATTATCACTTTATATAATTAGAATAAAAATAAAACTAGAGGACTTACCAAAACTGTTTAGTCACAGTACTTTGCCGATAACAGTATGATTATAATATTTATATAATTATAATATTTCGTCGTATTATCACTTTATATAATTAGAATTAAAAAAAACTAGAGGACTTACCTAAACTGTTTAGTCACAGTATTTTGCCGATAACAGTATGATTATTGATTTTGTATAATAAACAACTTTGATATTGTATAATAAACAATGTTCTGAACAATATTTCCCTATTTCATACTTTGCCCACTGACCCTTTAGGCATTCTATAAAATGCCTAGTCACTATATACAATGCCTAGGCAAAGTGCTGAAATTAATGTAATTTTTATTCCATTTCACACTTTGCCCAAAACCGCTAGTCATTGTATAGAATGTCTAGGCATTCTACCAATGCCGAACGGTCGAGCTAAAACGGAGAACTCCCTTCACTTGGTCAATTATTTTGTTAATTAATTCATTCTTATTTTATACTTATTATAAATTTTTCAGTTTATAATGAATTAATTGCTGGACTTTCTATCGCTTTAGAACAAACTCTTCATACTTAAAAATGATTTTCTACATTTTAATTCTTATGTCTATTTAAGCGTGTTTTTTTTTTTAGTTTTAAACTATAATTTATTAAATTATTGTATTTTCAAGTTGTACTATATCAATAAAATTTGCATGTTCAGTACTAAAACGCATACAATAATTAGCCTTTAAATTTTTAATCAAGTGAGCAGTTAATTATATTAAAACGTAAATGTGAATACAAATTTTTAACTTTAGGCTGATTCAAAATATTGTTAAAAAAACATTAAAAAAAACAAAATTAAATTTATTGCCTTTACTTTAATAAGTATTCGACACTAGTGTTATTACCTTATATAAATATAAGTACCAGGTGACCGACCTCCGCTCGATTAACTTTTTATTAAATGATTACATTTATATGATTTCAAATAAAATCGTGACATAAAGAGTAGATATAGTAACAATTATTGCAGGATTAACCAAAGCTATGCTTTATAAATTTGCTAGGCCTGTATTACAATTGACTATTTCATCGGCCAAGTTTTACTTTTTTATGTCAAATTAAATTGTGAAATTAGGCCTAAATAAATTAACAATAATTGCAGGACCTCAAAGCTAATCTTTAGAAATGAGCGAGGCTTATATTAAAGTTTACTATTTTATCAATAATTTAGACCAATTTTTACTTTCTTCTGATAAATTGTGAATCAGGCCTAAATATAGTTAAAAATTATCGCAGGATTAACAATAACCTCATATCTTTGCTTGAGAAATGAGGCAGACCTATATAAAAATTTACTATTTTACCAACAATTGATTCCAAGTTTTATTTTATTATTACGAATTATTACATTTTGCAATCTGTTCTAAATATAATAACAATGATATTATTTAGTAAAATTTTATTGATATATAGTTTTATATTTATATTATAATTATATTCCTTGGACTTATTCATCCATTTAATAAATAAACAACGAATAAACATTAAAATCGTATAGTTACATTAATATTAATGTATAACTTACATTCAAATAATAATATGTACAGTTTGTGTGAAACTGCATTAAAACAGACGTCGAAGTATAGTGGGGAACTCCAAGTGAGCGCTCAGTGAAGTGGAACTATTTCTAGTACTAATTATGTTTAGGAACATCTGACAAAAGTCCCTTGTAAAGTAAAAACTTCTTTTTTTTTTGGTTTCTTAGTTACAGATCTAGTTTACTTTATTTATTTCTTCTTCTCTTATAGGCTACACTGCTGTGACGAATGAAATGATAAATAATTTTGTCAAAATTCTTATCATACCCGTTTTTCTATAGCATGAGACCTAACACAATCGATTCTATGCACATTAAACCCCTTATACACGAAATTTGATCAAAATCGTTAGAGCAGTTTTCAAATCTGGGTGCATACATTCGGAAATCCCTCGTTTGATTGAACTGGGTATTTGTTGGGTTATCTATTATACATCATTTTGTCTTTGGTTTTTTCAAACAATTAGTTGCGTGCAAGCCATGAAAAAAATCTTAACTTAAAGTTTAAAAATCAGTAATTCTACCAGGAATCATAAACATTTACATGCTATTCTAACAGAGTAGAGTTATCTACTAAGCGATCATATCCACCAAGGGTTTCTTCCTTTCAAAAAGTTATATACTGATAGGGGTAAGATTTCTTGTTCCCTTAACACCCGGGTTCAAACTCTACTTTAATATGTTAACAACAAAGGTACAGATCAATAACAATAATGCATCAGCGGTTCAGTGGAAATACTTATTTTAACATTAATTTATTTGTACGCCTTTACAATTATAGATAACACACAATTTCTCACATTAGCTACACTTATGCTACGTACATCTCTTATACTAGGTATTGACCTTTATAAGACAGACTGGATTACGGTATTGGCAAACTAAAGCGTGTTACTTTTATCTGAATGATCCCAAAACTCTGAATAATACGTGACTCTAACTATAGACTGAAATACTTTGGTTTGCTCACTTAGTTTGATGTCTTCACAGATATCTCGATGGTCCAAACCTCGAGCTGAATTCCAAGTCCCGATTTCCTGGCCGCACTTTGCACGACGAACCGGCCCAACTTTTTCCGGCCACACGCGATAACAACAGACTGGCCTAGCTACCGGCCCAACACCTTAACAGACTGGCCTAACTCGCAGCCCCTAACTGGTCACCCGACCAGTCCACTCTGGCCCATCGACCACAATCCTCTGGCCCAGATTCTAGATTCGGATTATACTTTATAACCCGTCTAGCTTCCTTGTTGTCATCTTAAAACAAACCAAAGCAAAGCGAGTTCCGTGTTCCGCGTTTAACGAACTCTTCGCGCGACCTCGCTACAATTTCCGTGTTTATACCGTACTTCCTTGTCCGTCTTACTGGTCAAAACCTTAACATTCAAAATACTATTTCTAATAACTAAAATACTAAAACATATCCCTGCAAAACATAACAATACTCATGTCGTCCCAAATATTAAAAAAAGGCGGCCATAACAATTTCTGAACGCTTTTTACGCATCTTCGAATAAAAATACTTTTGGTACGAAATATAAAGAATTTTATATCGCTCACACAAATTGGCGAGATACAATAGTGGGTAAGTGGATGGAGGGAAGATGTGGGAAGGGGAGAGCGAAGCCGTCGCGTTAAGATATAGCATCTCTAGTGACAAGGCAGGCTTAATAACAAGACAACAAAGTGACGTGATGACGTCATTATATTTTGTGACGTCACGGAGGGAGGGCGTAATGAAGAAATACCTCCCCGGCTAAACTTATTATACGAGTAATATATTATGTTTCTTAGATCGTGACTGGTATGCTGGAGTAGAAAAAGTGGACTTTCGTGATGCAAAGGAAATAATAGTTTCTATGTTAGTTATAAAACGGATGTAAACCGCTGGTAAAATATGAGTAAGAAATAATAACGGGTTAATATCACTCTCGCTAGTTAATCACTCTCCTGCTTTAAACTTTAATTTGTTTACACATCTAAAGTGATAATAAAAAAAACATGAGAATTGTAGTTTAAATTAATTCTCACTGAATTTATTTACTGACGGGTATTTACGTTCGTTTACTTATTATCATGCTGTAATGTATTGGAGACAGGTAGTCAGCAATAAACTTTAAAATAAACGGTACCAGAAACTGGCACATACTTTCTCACAAACATATTTAAATTATTAACACGTTCACTGCTAAGTACGGACATGTGAGCTTGACACTGAACACTATGAGAAGTGGCCGACGCACAGTGCATTGCACGCCAACCCCCGTATTGGGAGTATTTTCAATACACAATGCATTGCGTGCTTCGCACACCAACCCCCGTATTGGGAATATTATCAATACACGGTGCATTGCGTGCTTCGCACGCCAACCCCCGTATGTAACCACAATCGTGACTTCATAATTGTATTAAAGTAGGAGATGGGATAGTAAATTAAAGTAGGAGAGTAAATAATAAATATTATTAGTATTATTACGTAAAGTATAAAATATTTGATTTCAAACAAACGTGCACAAAACACGTCAATTAGGCCTGTATATATGCACGAAAAAAGGTTTTAAAAGTTTTGAAAAACAACCCCCTTTATGTAACCCCCCCCCCCAAAATCAGTTATTATTATTATTATTAGCTAAACGACATTTTTAGAAAGATACAGTTTTATGCATATTGTAGGGTACTTAAAGGCTACAAATAAGCTAAATTTTATCAAATCATTAGAGCCGTTTTTTTATGAAAAATAATAACTTGCCTAAAAGAGGGTTGTTTTTCAAAACTTTTCAAAACCGTTTTTCGTGCATCTATACAGGCCTACTTGGCATGTTTGGTGCAAATTTGTTTGAATAGTTTTCGCTCTAGCTTTGTATACATACATACACTTTGTAATAACCACATTTTTGGTTTCAGGGGGTCCCAAAACGGATATTCTCTATGCTATAGTATAGTGAGAAAGTAAAAACGTGTTTGGCTTCAATGGAAGAGAAATACAACATGCTGTTAGTGAAAAATGAAGTATATTTAATGATTTAAAACCAACTAGTACAGTGTAATACACAGATAACCAACAGTAATGGGGCAGTCGGTAGGGGTAAATTTAAACCAAATATTCCAGTAATTTACAATACGGCTGATTTTTGTATAAGTACATTAAAGTATGTAGATTAACATAAAAAAAGTTTACCAGTCTATCAATTTCCCAAAGTCGAAAAAAATCTATTAAAATTTTTTTCGATTATCCTTAATATTTCGAGCTGGGATGAAGATAGAGAAAATAAAAAATACCACCGTGTAGGGGAGGTATTTTTCAACAAAAAAGGTCATATGTATTATTTATTTCGTCCGAGCAATGGTTTGTCTGGAAAAAAATAGATAATGCAAGTATGTATTTTGCAGCAGGGGAAATCACTAAAAGGGTACATCTTATTCATATATGAAGCGTTGGCTCATTATAAATTGGCCGAATTTTAATATATCGAATTGAAACTTGACGTAGGAGTTAAAATATGTATTTTGAACATTTATGCTGAGTCTCAGCGTGTTATCTTGAAAATGACCAGATCTAGCAGTCGATATCGATTATCGATTTTAGGAGTACCAGACCCACGAACTAATTTCAATCTATTCCAGTTTCGTCAATTTTTGGAATATCAACATCAAATTTGTTTTACAAGTTGAGTACACCAGTATAAATATTCTTAGTAAGTATGAACGATTTTTTCATGTTATTTTTAAAAACGAGGCGCTTGAAAATAGTCTTGTGTTTTACCTATCTCGTTTTAACTATAACACCTTTGGATTCAACGACTCCATTTTCGACATTTTTGAACATATCGATTTAAAAATTGGTACAGAAGTTAAAAACACAATTGTTTTTTGCTATACTTATTTTAAAAACTATATTTAAAAAATTGACTAATCTGCAGCCGATTAACTCAAGCGTTTTGATGAAAAATCTAAAAAAGTCTGAAATTAGACTTTTTTTAGTTACTTGTGCTTTGAAAAGGAAATAATAAAAAAGGTTTATACTCCTTGATTTTGTTTGAATCTATATATTTAAGTTGTAAAAAAACTTTCAGGTTGATATTTTGAAAATTTTCTAAACTGGAGCTGTTTAAAATGAATTGGTGGGTCCGGTACTCCTAAAATCGAGAAACCCATTGATAAGTCAAGTGGCTCTAGATCTTGTAATTTTCAAGATAACAAGCTGAGACTCAGCATAAATGTTTAAAATATATATTTTAACTCCTATGTCAAGTTTCAATTCGATATATTAAAATTTGACCAATTTAGAATGAGCCAACGCTTGATATATGAATGAGATTTCCCCCTTTAAGTGATTTCCCCTGCTGCAAAATACATACCTGCATTATCGAATTATTTCCAGACAAACCATAGCTCGGACGAAATAAATACATTTGACATTTTTTGTTGAAAAATGCCTCCCCTACACAGTGGTATTTTTTTGTTTTTCTCTATCTTCATCCCAGCTCGAAATATTAAGGATAGTCGAAAAAAAATGATAATCTATTTTTGTTTCGACTTTGGGAAATCGATAAACTGGTCAACTTTTTTTATGTTAATCTACATACTTTAAGGTACTTATAAAAATAATCAGCTGTATTTCAAATTACTGGTAGTTGTAACCTATACCGACTGGGCTATAAACATATATTCCTAAATCGTTAAAAACATACCGTCATTTCAAGTGATGTATAATTTAATCGGATGGCACAGATAAGCTATTGTAATCTTAAAGGGTAGAGTGTTTAATTCCTAGGGATTGCGCGTAGTCAACTTATTTTGCGTCGTTTTTGGTTAATTAACGATTTCGTCCGTACAACGTAAGTCCAGTGGACGGCATTATCTAAAAATGCATTAACACCTTGGATGTTATAGACAAATCTGCGATCATATATAATGCTTCAGGAAGAAACAGAGAAACGTCATTGCGTGTTCTACTAGTGAAAGTAATGAAAAACGTATGCTACATATAAACATAAGTTCGGAAATTTCCGGTTGTTCACTATCTAGTTTTTTTACAAAATACTTGATATCTTTGAATGTAGGAAATGTATTGAACGTAAATAAAATTGTTGTTGGATAATTGGTGTGATAGCTGTAATCCATGTACACAAACCAAGAAGGTTTTATAATTTGTTTATAAAATGGTGGCCATTTATAATCGTTAATGTGAAATAACGGCTTGAAAACGGCCAAATTAACACAACAAAAAAAACAAAAATAGTAGGATTTAAATTTCCAATTGTATTGACATAAAACATAAATATAAAAGTTAAAAAATAAAATTCAATCTGCCTTTTAAGAAATTAAATGTTTTAGAAGCCCTTAACCCTTTCCAGCCCACTCATCTAAAAACAATTATTAAAAATTGTTTTACTATATTTTCTTGAACTAGACCTCTTTTTAAATAAATACATATTTTTCAGTTTTTGTTTTTTTATAAATTACCAAAAATAAATTTATGACTCCATATGGCGTCTGTGAGCAATATGGGTAGTAAAAAATTAAAGTTTTAAATAGGAATTGGATATAACTATTTATTCAAAATATTTTGTCTATGCATTATATAGAAATTGAGTGAACGGAATATATTAAATTTAATTGTTTAGTACTAAAATTGTTTACAAAATACTAATTTTACCAGAATATTGCTGAAAAATAAAAAAAATTAACTGGGTGTGCTTAAGACCACACGTTGGAAGTGATAACTTCTATGACTACGGGGATTTTTAACTCGGTAAATGTGTACAATTATAAGGATTATAAAACTGTAGGCCTATTTGTTCCAATTGTTTATTTATATCCGTTATTATATATTTGAAGAAAGGTAAAAATATTATCTTTTAGTTACCTTTTATTTCATATTGATAGATCAAATGATTTAGAAATTGTTAATATTACAGTAAAGAAATTAGTAATCAAATATGTTATACAAAGATGTACGAATGTTTGCGAAGTTAAACAGTAGGTATCCTTCTTTAAATTTGTATAAACGAATATATTGATGATCAAAGGTTAGTTTTATATACAGTTTATAACCCCAAAGCAAATCTTATAACGTGTAGAAGCCCATATAACTTATAGTTATAGAAGCCTACATTAGTGGTATAACTAATATATAAGAAAATTAACATCACAAGAAATTTTAATGGTTGAAGTTGTAAACATAACCCCAAAATATAATCTACGCTGGGTTTTGTTTAAGAATTACAGATGATGGGCGAAATCAGCTGTTATATTATATTAACTAATTCTTATGTGTTAATTTGATTGCTATGCTAATAAATGTAAATAATGTATTAATCATATTCCCTCTCCACGATCTGACTTGTGTCTAAACAAAAGCGTGACGCGAGATCTCGCGAGAAATCTGGCGTGATGCGAGATCTCGCAGGAAATCTGGCGTGATGCAAGATCTCGCGAGAAATCTGGCGTGACGCGAGATCTCGCGGGAAATCTGGCGTGATGCAAGATCTCGCGAGAAATCTGGCGTGACGCGAGATTTCGAAAACATAGCCAAGTCGAAAGTGCCCAACGGGCCAATAGAAGTTATCACTTCAAAAATATTTATGTATTTTAAAAATTAACCTAGTTATTGTGTAACTAACAATATTTGTGGAGTAATTTAGGATATTATGGACAACTGCCAAGTTATTTTAAACGGCTACCAC
>JAGFPH010024020.1:0-11610 GCA_018207615.1 Philaenus spumarius
TTAATTCCTTTTTGAATTATTAATCCCTACTTGAAGTAGTAAAATGACACAATGAGAAGATTTAGGCTTCAAATTGAAATATATGTTATGAGCGTACGTTGAAAGGTTCTCTCAAACAAAGGGCGAGCTTCTAGTCAAAAATAAATAACGTGGGGAATTTTTAAGATTTTATAATTTGTATTTTTTAACAAACTTAAAATGAGGAAATGATAAATTTTATATTTTTGGGAATGTTTGGGCTTCAAATTGGTACTTTTGTCATGAGCCTAACTGGTGACGCCCAAACTAATGGATCTTACACAAATTTCTCCCATTTAAATTACATGGCGTAATTTTAAAATGTCAGTTGTTAAAATAAACTCAATTTAATGGATTTTTATATTTTGCTGTAACTCTGCAGTGTAAAACGAATAAAATGACACTTTTTTTACAAATTGGTAGAAAAATACCGACGATAATGTACTTCCCCAACGATAATTCAATAATTACAAAGCAAACGCATAAAAACGCATACGGTACACGTGAAGCACAAACCAAGAATAACGGTTGTTACACAATTAACATTGATATAAATTAACGAAATGATTTACAAACGCAATAAAAAACAAATATACTTTATTATGAAAACTAATGAATAAAAACGTGAATCTAGAATAAATAAATAGAATAGCGTGATCGGACCAATGGAGCGTTTGTGGCAGGAGCTTTTAGTTTCGAGCGCAATTTTATTGTCGTTAATCAACTACATTAAAAACCATTTTGTAATTTCCTACAAGTTTCCCGCTGACGAAACATCGTAACTTGAAAAATTAAAAAATCCTCGCTTACTGAAAATTTTATGTCAGATGATTCCTGAATTAAAGTAAGTTTGCATTTTACTTTTTCAATGTGTACAATTACGTAAAAATAAATTTCATGTAGAAAATGATATGGGTAGAATCCCACATCTTTCCTCTAAAACCTGTTTTTTTTTTAAATTAAAGATAACTCAACCCATAGGCTGTCACCTAAGGAGAACATAGCAGTTGTTTACGTTTACGCATCGACAAAACTATTTGGTCTCTGTGAAGTTGACACTAGGGGCGGGCACGTAATGTACAGTCCCAATAAAGAAGGTACAGTCCGCGCGGCGATGCTGCTGGCGGTACCTGTTGGCCTCGATCCAAACTAGGCATTTTCGACTGTTGAAAAGTGTTACCTCTGATAACATGGGGGTTTCATTTCTTATAGTGTTGTTTCTTCAATGGTATTAGTCATCACATAACCTAAACGTTTATTCTATGCCATTTTTGCCGAGATTATCGATCTCCTTGTTTGTTTATTTGACATTCAACATTTAAGATAGCTGGTCAAGGACAGTGACCGATTTGTATTTCTTAGAAAGGACGGAAACATATTTTAGTCACTAAAAATAGTAACTTTTTATCATGCAATTTGTTTAGTGAGAAGGAAAAAAGTGTTTCAGAAATATAAAAATTTATTTTTGTCATAAAATATTTTTTTTATAAAGGGACTAAAATTGTTCCATTTTGTGACTTTGACCCGTACGTTGATGGTATGTAAAATTATAAACTAAAGGAACAACAGGACTTTATAAATTAATTAATAAAAACAAAATGTAATATAGCCTGTATATATAAGTTTATTTATTTATAGTTTTTTTTTTTTCGAAAACACTATACACAAAGTTTTTACAAAATTGTATAGCAAAATTTTGCTTTACATTGTATTTGTCGCATAAAATAGAATGAATAACAAAAAAATTATACACATAATATGAAACCAATCAAATTAAATGAGATGTTAATTTGAATATTTTGAAAATTACATTTTAGGAAGTTGTAATGGCCAGTCCTATCCATGGTATATAAAATACTAACGGTAGGGTTGACGCGTGGGTTCGTGACATCATCTTTGACAAGCGCTGTCCTCACTGCCACAAAAACTGCTGGTATTAGTTTGCTTCTCACACTGTTTCCCACTTTAAATATGCTTTTTGTTTTCCGCCTTTTTATTTTTATTGTTGTTCTGTCAAGTGCAAATGAATTTAAGATATTACTCTTGTTAAAGTTTTTTTGTTAGTAATTTAAAGTCGTGAAAGTGTTCAAAAGTATTCTTGTGTTATAATAATGCCGTGTTGTGATGTAGCTGGCTGTTCAAACCATTCAAAACATTTCTTTTCATCGGTTTCCTATGCACGTAACCTTGAGAAAACAGTAGGTATATGTTTGCAAACGAGCCGATGATTTTTGTGTCAAAAATGCTAAAATTTGCTCAGTACATTTTGACAAAAGTGATTTCGAGCGTCATCTTAAATCAAAGTTTTTAAACACAAAAAGACATCATTTCCTTCTGTTAAACTGCAGAATTCCAGACCAAATTCGACTAATAATAACAATTTTGTTCTTGCTTCTTAAACGAGTGGAAAATAGGGAAACCAAAAAACAAATAAATACCCTGCTTATGGAAAATACTTGCTTGGAAAATCTGCCATTAATTTCAGATCCTAATTTGCATTTGAAAAGGTAGAAGCCACTGGTTTTCGTGTGAGAGCATTTGTAAGTGACATGGAGCCATCAAATTAAAAACTCGTATGGGTCAAAGTCACAAAATAGGACAATTATAGTCCCTTAATAAAAAAAATATTTTATGAAAAAAATAAATTTTTATATTTTCTGAAAAACTTTTTTCCATGTCACTAAACAAGTTGCATGATAAAAAGTTACTCTTTTTAGTGACTAAAATATGTTTCCTTTCTGAGAAATACAAATCGGTCACTGTCCTTGACCAGCTATCTTAAATGTTGAATAACAAATAAACAAACAAGGAGTTCGAAAACCATGGCAAAAACGACATAGAATATACGTTTAGGTTATGTGATGATTAATACATAACCAATATTTGAGCAGAGGACAAAATAACTACTTTTTTTCTTATTTAACATTTGTCTCTAAAACAGCTGAGTAAAGACCGCGTAAAAGTATAAACACTGCTTTTACGTTACCGTTCACGATAGAATTGGTATGAACAGTAGTTTGTTGGAAGTTTATTAGTGAACTTTGTGCTGGCTTAGTTGAAATAGTTTCAATTTGTTAAATTCTTCGAAAAATCACTTAAATTTAAGGTAACTAATAATAGTACCTTAATTGCATGACAAAACGGTCACGTAAATAATTTAAGTATATATTAAAATATTGCAGTAACCAACATGCCTAGTTAGTTGTCTTTATCCTAAATTTTATAAGACAAACCTATGTTACCTATTAATGCTAATTCACTGATTTTTACTTTAAAATTACAAAGCAGTCACGTGCAAATTGGTAGCGTGACCACCGTGGTATTACGTGACCGTTTTGTTTATTTAAAATTTTTAGTAATTATATCCTTTGTTTATGTTTTATCCGGAATCATTAAAGATTTTGTTTTTAAAATTGTGCTGTTATACGTACTAATTCAAGAAGTTACTTTGCTTTGTTTTTAATATATTACATTACTATAGTCAATCAGTACTTTGTTATGATTTTTCGTTTGCTTTGTTTATTTCGACATTAAAAGCTGCTAACACCAACAATTGTTTGTTTTAGTTATCAAAACAACTATTTTACTTGTCTTCCAGCAATTTGTAATCACAAATTTAAATCATTATCAAAACGGCCCCATCCGGTCACGATCGCTACCATCCGGTCACAGCCACACAAATCAGTCACACATAAGAAATAGGCAGTATATATATTTGATTCAAAATCTGATTGCATAATTTCTATACAAAATTATTAACTGAATGTTATTGGGTAAATAGATATTATTTATTATATTTTTCAGCTAATCTCAAAGTAATATTTTGCAGATTTAGCAAGCGTGACCGATTTGTATCCATTGATGCTTCGGTACACTAAAAGTCCATAAAAAAAAAAAAATAGAAATTCATAAAATTCAGCTCAGCTACATATAAGATAAGGTTCCTGAACATGTTTTTTCCTCATATGCTATAGGGCATATTTATATATAAAATCAAGTACTTAATTAAATATTTTTTTAAATTATCACATTTTGTGACTGTGACCCGCATCAAAATTATGTATTATACCATGAACAGTAACAAGCATTAAAAACCCTGTAGCCAAAAATCATAAAATTTAGACTTTCTTTGATGTTCCCCATTTACACTGTGTAGGAACCACTTGCTGGATCAGGGTTATAAATTGTTTTCAGGACAAATTACAAGGGATTTTTGTAAAAGCTAATCGAGCTTCAAAGTGAAGGGGATTTGAAATTTGCTCATAAAATAACTCATTATCACATTCGTTTGTCTGGTACCAAGAGGCAAAATGTAAGAAAAGCCGCAGAACTACTGTCAAATTGCTATTGAATATAACTTTCCTGGAAATAAGCACGTTGTTAAATTTATTAGAACCACTAACAGTTTGGCTTAAACACAAATTGATATTGAAACAATATTACAGTAAGGTATTTTTTTGCTATGATAGCAGACAGAAGTCAAGTACAGAGAGCGGGAATAACACTGTAACGTGCTGGGTACCATTGCCAGTGGGCATCGATGACGTCAAGAGTGGGAGAAGTAGATGCGCATGAACCCTGCCGTTAGTATTCTATATACCATGGTCCTAAGGCTACAAATTGTTGACATATTTGTCTATAAATTTCAAATTTATTTTAAAAACAATTTTTTTTTTTTTATATTTAGAATTTATGTAATATATTTTCCTTTTTTCAAACTCTGAAAGGACAAATCAAAATACAGACACAACAACAGATATTTGGCAAAATTACTTTCTATTTGATGGTTAATCTGCCCAAAACTAATTAACATCTTGTAGGGAGAAAGGAAATTTTACACATACATTGTAATCTAACAACAACTTGTTCTTATCCTAGTAACATCAAAATATATTTACTTTAGGCCATATACGTTTGGTTTTATGCTTACTTTAAAAATAACCTCACCTTTGTTAAACAATTAACCACCCAAGCCTAATAATTAGTTTAATATTTTATCATAAATTTTATTTTATTAGTTTTCAGAACCAACCTGAGCTATTCCTGTGACGGAAATGGGCACACCTTGGCTTGTGTACACTGTAGGACTGTCCACTTGCAATGTCATAGTGTTCAGAGATATTCTGTTTAAAAAAAACAAAAGCTTTATGTTTCATTTCTGATATTTTTGTTTTTCATTTATTACATTACCAATAAGCAAAGTTTTGAGTAAGTAGCCTACGTCATTCTTTATACCTATATAAAAACATGACAATATAAGCTGAAATAGTAACATTTAAATTTGAAAGTACCTACTTAAGTTACATGTAGGCTTACTAAACTACCTACTAAGGTTTGACCTTTTTTTTAGGATAGAGAGTAGTGGGTGCCAACCTAACTATATTGTGCTAATTGAATGTTGAATTATATATTGTAGTTCAGTAGATTAGTGGTATAATGATTACTGTACCTAAATATAGATATGTATGTTTGAAATTATTTTTTCCGTATGTAAAGCGTATAAATGTTTAATACGTAATGCGTATGAATATTGTATTGTCTAGGCTATTGTGTAATCTGTAAGAACTGCAATTACATATTTTAAGCTACGATATGTTATTTGAGTACACAATTTGTAGATGATATATTTAAGAATGTATTTATTCTTCATGAAATTGTATAGTTTTGTGATCGCGATATGGACTGACATTTTCGAAATAAGTTGTGACGTCATGCGTAGGAATACAAGTGTTTAACCGCGGGTATGCGTAGAAATACAAGTCCCGTGTGCAAAAGTCATAACAGAGTTTTTGCAAAGTGAAACAATTGTTTGAGAAAACTGTAAAATAATGAAAAAATTAAATCTAAGAAAATTAATCGTAAAGAAGCGTTAACAAACCTGGAGTACTTAAAGTGGCTCCAGGATCTCAAAGTTATAACAGACCAATACTAATGTGTAAAGTGCAATAAAAATATGAAATTATGCCCTAAAAAGGGCTGTAAAGACGGTTAGGTATTTGTTTACTTTAACTTGTCAATCAAAACTACTATAAACACACAAACATGAACTTTTTTCTTAATAAATATAGTATTTATACACTTCACTGATGCCGGGAAACCAATATTTAACCATCTTCAACACGTACAACATTAAAAACTTTCAAATCAAAAGTTCGTTATGGAATTTTTTTGTGTAGAAACGAACAGTTTAGGCAACTCATTCTAATTATAAATAATGTGATAATAACGACGAAATATTATAATTATACTGTTATCGCCAACCTACTGTGACTAAACAGTTTAGGTTAGTCCTCTGGTTTTTTTTTAATTCTAATTATATAAAGTGATAATACGACGAAATATTATAATCATACTGTTATCGGCAACATACTGTAACTAAACAGTATAGGTAAGTCCTCTAGTTTTTTTAATTTTTATTCTAATTATATAAAGTGATAATGCGACGAAATAATTAATTGTAATCATACAAATATTATAATCATACTGTTATCGGCAACATACTGTGACTAAACAGTTTAGGTTAGTCCTCTATTTTTTTTCTTTCTAATTATATAAAGTGATAATACAACGAAATATTATAATCATACTGTTATCGGCAACATACTGTGATTAAACAGTATAGGTAAGTCATCTAGTTTTTTTTTTAATTCTAATTATAAAAAGTGATAATGCGACGAAATATTATAATCATACTGTGACTAAACAGTATAGGTAAGTCCTTTAGTTTTTGAAGTTATACTTCTTTGCGCCCGTTAGACACTTTGGGATGGGATGTTAATCGAGAAACCGCGTCACGCTGAAAAGTAAGAACAAATTTTTAAGAACTATCGGAAGTTATACTTCTTTGCGCCCGTTAGACACTTTGGGATGGGATGTTGGTCGAGAAACCGCGTCACGCTGAAAAGTAAGAACAAATTTTTAAGAACTATCGATTAATCGACAGTAGGGTCACCGAATCCACAATATATACATACACTGATTCATTTTGACGACACTACTGTCTTGCAGCGCCGCTGGTGGCTAAGCTAGGAATTACTAATCCCGGCTTCAATAAGATTTACCCCCTCCACTGCCCATGTCCAGACCTGTGTATATGATTGTGGTTGCCGGATAGCATCAGTAGGTATTGAAGATAAATATATTGAATAATATTGAAAAATGTCTTATATTTCATTTATATATCCTGTCTGTTTGTGTGCGTGAGTGGGTGTATGAGAATGGCCAAAGAAGTATAACTTCCACCGTGTGGTCCGACGCACACCCAATTTTTTTTTTTATTCTAATTAGCCTATATAAAGTGATAATACGACGAAATATTATAATCATACAAATATTATAATCATACTGTTATCGGCAACATACTGTGACTAAACAGTTTAGGTTAGTCCTCTAGTTTTTTTTTATTCTAATTATATAAAGTGATAATACGACGAAATATTATAATCATACAAATATTATAATCATACTGTTATCGGCAACATACTGTGACTAAACAGTATAGGTAAGTCCTCTAGTTTTTTTTTAATTCTAATTATATAAAGTGAAATACTACAATAAATGGTAATTGATTTAAGTCACTTCAAAACTACCTTTGATATGAAAAGCCACACGTTGGCGTGCCAAAGTGAAATATGACAATAAACAGTTTGACAATTAATAAAGAAATAACTTCCAACTCAGATTACAAATGTAAAAGGTTAACTTTACTTGTTTCTGTTTTTTAAATATACAATTTATTTATTTTAACAGTTAAACGTAAATTATTGATTCATAAAGGTATCGTAAGTATGAAATATCAAAGTCTTTATGTAAATATATAAGAAAGTTTCATAAAATAAAGTTTATAGCACAATCGGCAAGACACAAGATTCTTAAACTCGGGAGGTTGGTGCCGACTCTTCCCAAATAACAGTTGAAACAAGACATAAAATTAAATGAAAATATGATAAATTGAAACGTTACTATATGTACAAATGCAAAAGAAAAGTTAAAATGGTGAGTACAATTTGTTTATCTGTGTTCGTGTAGGTGTATGTGTGAAAGTGTAACATAGAAATCGTAAAGTGCAAGTTATGTACAGTTCAGAATTAAATATATTTATCGTTTATAGTTTTTCACAATCACTGAATAATGGGTAATAAGGTGCTCAGCCTTTTACTGTAACAAGTTCGAATGATTCTGGGAGTAGGTTAGGTCGTAATATGTGAAAAGATATAATTATTAATGGAATAATCTCACCATAGTTCAGACGTCTCCTTTTATATAAAATCGAGTAGTTAAGATAAAAAAATTGGTACTGTATTGAATTGTAGTTATTAAAATTGACGTAGCACAAGTTCTGGATATATTAATCTTGGATTTTGATCTTGAATTCTTCTCAAATCGCCAGCTAAGAGAAACACAACTGGCCTCTTCGGAATCTAGCTCAACAATGCCTAACAATCAGTCCTTAGGGGTTCTCACAAGGTCTTCAGGAAATCGGTTGTAATGCCTTCTTCATTTTGATGTCTTCTTGGGATGGGGATTTGTGAATGTACATAGATGGAGTGAGCTATTAAAGTATTATTTATGGTGTATGTTTTGATTTTAAGAACTTAATGTGTTTTGGAGAAGTGAAAATATTATAACACAATATAAAGATGTGATAAAATGAAATTAGTTTAATAAATTAAATAAAACACTCAAATAACTCCTTATTTACAATAAATATTTACTTTCTAAACTTTATACTAAGCGGTTGTACTATTACGGATTGAATTTTATTGTAAAATCGTACGGCCAATCACAGCGCAGTATGTAGTTAATGGGATGAGCTTTGTGTATCCGTCCTTCTCGGTATGATGGAAAAACTCGGTCATGGCTAGGGTTTTAAATTGCTATTAACTTACGGGTTTATTTTATATTGTCGACGAAGACTTTTCAGATGTAGAAATGTTGGTTCCTTCCATAGGCTTAATCTAATTTTCTATTTAAATGGTAGTTTACTCGCAATTTAATTTATTCTGTCGTCTTCCGTTTGTTTATGAATCATCTCGGCATGTTGGATTCTCAATTTCAAGTACAGATTTTCGTCGAATGGTTTTATATTTGGTCGATATTTCAATTTACGTGGATAGATAGATTAAAACTTTGAAGCTTTTTGATATAGGAATTATAGGTTGAAAACATCGGGAAGTATTTTTAAATAGCTGTAGTAGTGTCGAAAGTCGTGGTTGATTCTTTTCTAGACGTTTTCATTAGCGTTGTGAATATTTTCCGTTAGGCGCCGCGCATGTCGACATTTGTAGAATGAATCGCATTCTTTAGGTCTTCTCTCTCTCTCTCTTTCTCGCTTCATAAGTATTTACATTACATTTCTATTATTCATAATTGGTTGAATATTTTGAATAGTTACAAAAGTGATAATACGATGAAATATTATAATCATACAAATATTATAATCATACTGTTATCGGCAACATACTGTGACTAGTGATGTGGGTCAGGTAAATACCCAGCGGTTAGGTAAATATAAATTTGGTATTTACTCGGGTATTTACCCGAGGCCTGGGTAAATACCCAAAAACTGGGTATTTATAAATTTTATCAAAGCTAGAGAAGATTGAGATTTTTTTGCAATTATTACCCTCTAAGGATAGTAAAATGATGATAAAATGTGTTAAACCAAATTTCATATGGTCCCTACTAGCATTTGACTTCTGGGAATAATCGGCATAAATACCCAGGTCCTGGGTATTTATAATTTTTATTAAAGTTAAATAAAATTGAGATGTTTTTTTTTACAATTATTACCCTGTAGGGATAGTAAAATGATGATAAAATGTGTTAAACCAAATTTCATATGGTCCCTACTAGCATTTGACTTCTGGGAATAATCGGCATAAATAAACAGGTCCTGGGTATTTATAATTTTTATTAAAGTTAAATAAAATTGAGATGTTTTTTTTAACAATTATTACCCTGTAGGGATAGTAAAATGATGATAAAATGTGTCGAACAAAATTTCATATAGGCCTAGTCCCTACTATCATTTTTCTTCTGAGCATAATCAGCATAAATACCCAAGACCTCAGTATTTAGGATTTTTTTATATTTTTGAGTTAGATGAATTTAATTTTATTGAAAGTGAAACAAAAGAATTTATAAAAGTAATAATTAGTATTTAGAAAGAGAGAAAAATTTAACCTAGAATGTGTATACAACTTAAGAAAATAATAAACACTCAATCTGTAGGATAGGATGGTAAGATTCAATAGTAGTTCTGATGTAGTTCTGTCTTGATTTTATTTCATAGGGAATTTTCAGTTTTTAGCATACCCAGGTGGCATCACTGGCTAGTTTTATTGCACCCCAAACCCCTTCTCACCTACCCACGGGATTGTCGGAATCTGAAGATGAAGCCTTGAATTTGGACTTAAGCAGCAGTGAATCTGATTAAAGATCAAAAGTTTGGATCTAAAGAGTATTTTTAGCCTACAGTCCATCATTTTTCTTTTATAATAGGCTTCTCATTTTTACAATGACAAAAACATGTTCTTTTTAGCAATTTATATTTTTAATATTGATTTGTAAAACATTTATGACTTTTTATAGCTTTAAGTATTTAAGTACAAACTCCAATTTGAAAATCTTTGTAAATTGTTTTCACTTTGTTTGTTGTTTGTTTTTATGATTCAGTATAACTTCAAGTATGAATATGCATAATATTTCTGTAGAATTTCTCTTACTTAGCAATTTTCTTCTTTGTAGTTTTTCAGCAAAGTGGTTGTAACTTGTAACAAGTTTTTGTTTGTTTTTCCAACTTTGTTTATAAATATAATACAAGTTAAAGTGTTAACTTAAAAATATTGAATTTAATAACATTATAAACAGTTTTGAATTGTTATGGAGTATTCTAAAATGTTACACACAATAATAGCAATAAAACTATTCATGGAAAGTTCAACTGTTTTTATTACATAATTGTCATAAATACCCAACAATTCCTAAATATTCACAAACTGAAATAATTTTGTTTATGTTATCTAATTTGGTTAGTTATAAATTGATAAAAACTTAAATAGCCATGGACCATAGCCTTTCTTTCGATTACTATTTTATTAGTAAGGTAATTTAACTGATCTTATTCAATTTTAGACACAAAAAAACCTTGTTTATTTACAAACTTTGAGTAATAAAAATAAAAAAATTGCTAAATCATTAAATAAAAGGTATCAAAGTTGTTATAGACTATACTAATTTATCATATAATGATAATAATAACATATTAAGGGGTAAATGTAAATTAATCTCGATCGATTACATAAATACCCAAAATACCCGGGTATTTATGGATTTTGGGTATTTACCCGGGTATTTTTAAATACCCGGGTATTTTACATCACTAACTGTGACTAAACAGTTTAGGTTAGTCCTCTAGTTTTTTTTTTATTCTAATTAGGTATATAAAGTGATAATACGACGAAATATTATAATCATACTGTTATCGGCAACATACTGTGACTAAACAGTATAGGTAAGTCCTCTAGTTTTTTTTTTTAATTCTAACAGTATAGAACGTTAGTCCTCTGGTTTTTTTTACCAATATGAGAA
>JAGFPH010024021.1:0-11608 GCA_018207615.1 Philaenus spumarius
ATGGCATTGATGTCAAAACTTATTATTGGGAAGATTTTATGACATGTCTAAAGCTTTTGGGTTTAACTCAAAGTGTATTGTTACACAAATTGAACTTGTATTATTATTATTATTAGTATCAATTATTTAGCCCTACAGTTTTTTGAATCCTATCTCTCAGAGAAATACCAGACAGTTTATTGTAATGGTGTAGTTACCCCCAGTGTATGTCAGTAAGAGTGTGAATCTCTCAAGGGTCAATTTTAGGTCTTTTATCATTTACAATTTATAAGAATGACTTGACAACTGCAATTAATAATGAATATATCAGTTCATATATGTTTGCAGATGATCAATTTTAATAAACTGTAAACATTTTACATTAGTAAATAATGCCTTGTGTACTGAAAATTCAGTTGAAGATTAGTCTGTATCTAATTCGCTTTGCCTGAACCCAGAAAAGACGTAAAATCTGAATTTCAGCTTAAGACAAATCAAAACAGTAATGCTGCTAAGTTTTTCGCAGTTTACCTACAACTTAATATTAAGATGGGTGTCCTTTTTGAAATTTTATACAACAAAAAAAGGATCTTCATGTAAAGAAGGTTGAAAGTAAACAGTAAATTGATAAATATTAACTATACATTGCTACATATGCTCACAGTCACTTGTAGTGTTACAATGATTGTAATACAAAAACAGTTATTGATCTTTCAGGAAAAAGCAATGACTTAATTGTTATGTTGGTCGTAAAACAAACATTTGTTAAAAAACTTGGATTTTGGAAAGAGCCTTCTTCCTTCTTTATTTTGAATACTTTGTCACAAATTAAAAATAATTTTAATAAGATTCCTACAAGTACATTTCTTGACCCCTCAAAGGTATTTAACTGTGTTGACTTCCATTTAGGCCTACTAATTTTAACATGTATGGTATTAGTTTCTTGCCATCACAATGGCTTTAGTCTTACATTACAGACAGAAAAGAAGTGGTTCGGGTAAACAAATTTATATTCCGATCAAATTTGTCTTATGGAATCCCATAGGGATCCATTTTGGGTACCACTTTTGTTTATATTGTATACACATCACTTACACAATTAAATAAATGAAAATCCAATATGGTGAAGGTATAACTATCAGCCAAGAAGAATCTACTGCTCTCCGACTTGGAAGTAAACATTTTTATTCAATTAAATTCTGATTATAAGATTAATTCCTGCATTTATATTAAAAAGAAATGATCAAATATGTGTATGGAGGAAGCAAGGTGTTGGAATGTGGGGCCATACTGAGCCCACACATTTAATTTGAACTGGTAAATAAAATACGTAATAACTGTGCATTTACTAGCTATGAATAATTATATATTGATCTAAAGGATATTGCCTTAAATTTGAGGAAACAATTCTGAAATTTGTAAACAATTTCAAAGGACAATTACGACTATAAATAGTTTAAAATAGTAAGGAACTGTAATCAAAAAAGTAATGTGTTAATCTTAATTATTAGTCCATTTAAAATACATAGAATAACTTATGGAAGAGTTTCAGAGTTGGTACAATAGTGTTGTTTACTCATTCACAGGTGATTTCATACTTTGAAATAATTTTACTGCAGATTTTTATGTTTTTGCAGAAAAGGGTTGACATGTGAAGCACACTGGGGACCCTCCAAGTTGTATATTTATATAAAACCATTACAATTTGTACAAGTAGGCCTACACAATTTTTGTTGACATTTTTTTGAAAAAATATAAATTTATCTACTAAGTATGAATTTAAATAAGTTACAATTTGTAGGTTAAATGTTCAAAATAAAGAAAGCAATATTAGCTTACTTAAAAATCTCAATCCTTCCTCTTTCTTCAGCTATTCTCCAAATTCCATCGAAACCAACGTCAGAAACAGCTTTGTATATGACGCAAAATACAGCAACAAACATCAATATAGACTGTAACAAAACAATAAACAAATCATAGGACATCATAGATTCATACATACATCTTATTGATTGAACTCCAATTCTCAATTAATTATTCATACAACGTTAGCATTTTTATGTCCTTTCTCACAACAAATACATTTATTAACTCAAACACGTTTGAACGACAAAGTCGCATCCTCAGCGATGCACAAGCTACAATAAGCAAACTATAATTCAATTATAAACTATAAACAGTTATAGTTTGATTATTGTAGCTCGTGCAACACTGAAGATGATAACTCTGTTGCTGAAACGCGTTTGAGTTAATAAATGTATTAGTTGCGAGATTAGTTCAAGTTTTGTTCTATCGATATCTTCTCATAAGTCAAGCTCAATATTTACTTATGTATGAGTGGAATATTAATAGATCTTAATAAATTTATAATTTAATGTATAAATGAATTATTCTCCGAGTCGAGTAATTTCGCTTTTACATTTAGATTTTAAACCCTGTAAAATATATTTTCTTTCGAATTATGCAAATTTTCCTCCTAGTTTTTGGTTAAACAAGTTAGGCTTGGTCCACATTAAACTCATATAACATGAATGAATCTACTGTAATAATGTAATGTATTTGATTTCATGGATAAAAAAATATAATATTTCCATGTAAATTTCTGTAATTTTCAGAGAAAGGCAGACAAACCGGGGTGATTCATTAGTACTGGTTTAGATTTCTACGTATTTAGTTACGTATGTTGATAAGAATACTGTTGTGATGATGATGATGATGCCTTTATGTTGATCTGGACATTAGACGCCGTGGGAACGTTGAGCATGAGAAGGGAGAAACTTCACAGTTTGTAACTAATTTATCATGTCAATTGATCACCAGATTACAAGACAGTGGAGGTATGATTGCATCAGTCAAACACAAAACTTTACCGTCATCAATAGTCAATACACAATTGACTATTGACGACGGTAAGTTGTAATTATATTTGAAACTTACAACAATTTTTAAAAACTTTTAATAGTACAAATGATTACAGATACATATTTATGCTTAGTTTTTAAGTTATTTTAATACAGTCGGGTGTCGATATATATTGCTACAAGAACGTTTCTTCAATATAAGTTCTGCATTCTTGGAATACGGTTGAGTATTGATACACAGGGTGATCAACTCAAGATGGCCACCATTGGGATCTCAGAAACTATAAAAGTTACAACAAGCTTTAAATGGGAGACCTTCCCTACTTTTTCCCTTGCATTATAAATACGATATTAAAATTTCCAAAAACTCCGCCATTTTTCCAATATGGCGGCCAACTTAATTTTTTCAAATGGAAACCCCTATTTTTTATGTTGAATTTCGATTTGGGACACAAATTTAAGACATTTTTATTCTTTTGTATTTTTTTCTAAATCCAAACCGTTTATGAGATACAGCCTCTCAAACATTTTCTATTTTATGTGATTTTTTTAATTGGGCCACCATTGGGATCTCAGAAAGTATTAATTTGACAGCAAACTTTAAATGGGGAACCTTTCCTTGTTTTATGAGAAATTAAAAAATATGTAGTTAAAATATTTCTAAATGGCCGCCATTTTCCAATATGGCGCTCAACTTTGAAATTTCTTATGGAAACTTTATTTTTTATAACGGATTTGGATTTTACTTGCAATTTTAAGATGTTTTTATTCTTGGGGTTTTTTTTGATAAACTTAACCGTTTAACCGCTAGGAGCGCTGAAAGTTTCAGAAACTCTTATTTCAACAATAATTTTATTATTAGAAGCCTTTTTCTGTTATATCCCCGCATTTACAAACTATTTTCTATAGAATGAGGATTAATCGGAATAGAACTACAAATGTGAAATATAACATTTAATCACCATTTAAACGTATAATTGTTGGGAAAAAATAATACAACATTTTTAAACATGCGCAACTTTACTATTCGACTCTAGGCTAACCTACCTATGGCAACAGAAGTGCAAAAATAATAATTAAAAAAATACCTAAAAGGTTCTAACCTAACCTATTAGTCACAGTATGGTTTTCCTGTATTCAACATTTAACAGCAAAATGTAAAACAACGTCGTTGTCTGCAAAAATATTAGGCTAGAGTCGAATAGTAAAGATAAGCATTTGCGATAACCCTTATCTAATATCAACAAAAACTGGAAACTTCCTTCCTTATATATTATGGAGTAGTTATAAATAGTTATTTGGAAATTCCCGATTAATCCTCATTCTATAGAAAATAGTTTGAGAATAGAAAATAGTTTTAGAAAATAGTTTGTAAATGAGGGGATATAACAGAAAAGGCCCAAAGTTTGCTGTCAAATTAATACTTTCTGAGATCCCAATGGTGGCCCAATTAAAAAAATCACTTAAAATAGAAAATGTTTGAGAGGTTGTATCTCATAAACGGTTGGGTTTAGGAAAAAATACAAAAATATTAAAATGTCTTAATTTTGTGTCCCAAATTGGAATTCAACATAAAAAATAGTGGTTTCCATTTGAAAAAATTAAGTTGGCCGCCATATTGGAAAAATGGCGGAGTTTTTGGAAATTTTAATATTGTATTTATAATGCAAGGGAAAAAGTAAGGAAGGTCCCCCATTTAAAGTTTGTTGTAACTTTTATAGTTTCTGAGATCCCAATGGTGGCCATCTTGAGTTGATCACCCAGTATATTCTACATCTATGAACATTTCTGTGCAAAATTTAAAGAGACTCATGAGTGTTTTACAATATTTATAATTATAACATCAAGTAATACAGAGAAAATTTGCATTGTTAAGAGACTATTTAAAATCTTCAACATCTTGTGAACATAAATAGACCGTATTGAAAGTGTAAATTGTGCTAGCAGGAAACTATTAATCTGGGAGTACTTTTAGTTCATATTTTTATTTATTAATTCAGAAATTATTTATATTATTAATCTGTCTGTCATTTTAAATTTAATTTTTTTTCTTTTTAATTCAATTCAAAATTGATTTTTATATTTTAAACTTAATATAAAAATAATTTAAATTTAATTTATTTATTTATAAATAATAATAATTTATTATTTGTCTGTCATTTTAAATTATTTTATTTTATTTGATTTAAAATAATTATATTATATTGTATGTGAGTACTCACGTCTGTTGATCCTTTTTGTTTTTTCTCTTAATAAAACAATTGCAATTTCGGGCATGAAATACCCATCATCAGGTTTTATAAATATATCACATAACACAGGAACATAAAAACACACATATATTTCACTCCGTGTGGAGATCGTTAAAGTCAAACACGCACTTTTTTATTTCGAGCATTGGTGTGCACACCGCGTCAGTTGTTTAAGATGGTACTACATACAATATAATATAATTATATAATTGATCCGTGGCTAATATGATTGATTCAAAGATTTAAAATAATTTTGTATTTTTGTTATTTCTCTAATATTTATTTAGATTGGTAACATATTGTTTATTCATGCTAAATTCATTATTTATTTTTGTACATGTTTGTAAATTATTCTAGCATGGTTCATTAAATTTTAGTTATCAGCTGTTATGTTTGTCTGACATTCATTTTCTCCCACGATGTCAGTGAATGCATGTACTTCTCTGCCTTATTCGAACTTACTTGACCTCAAGATTAATTGAAATGCGTTACTTTAAGTTTGTGATGGCTTTTTGTGAGGGTTCAGTTATTTTTTTTTTCATGTCCAAATTACATTGATGCTTAGGAAGGAGTAATAGTTTGTGAATACTGATTAATTTTGTTCATGCAATTTTATTTATCATATTTTAACTTCTAATTTCAATTATTTAAAATTTGTAATTTCTCATTTTCTTTTTCATTAATTATATATCATTACATTACAATAATAAACCTTACTTGAAACAAATCAGTCGCTATAACTGCTTTGATGCCTCCAATCGTTGAATAAAACGTACAAACAATGCCAACGACAAGTATAGACTTCTCCTGAGACAGTCCTGTGAGCGCTTCTAATGCTAGGGCAGGAGCGTAGAGGACAATACCCATGTAAAGAGTCATGTACATAGTGTAGGTCAGAGAGGCAGCTAAACGTGTGGCCACACCAAACCTCTTTTCTAAGTACTAAAACATACCAACATTTATTAAGCCTTTTAGAGCATTTTTTTAACTAAAGGTAACGATTTCCTCCAAATTGAACTGAAACCAGAATTTTCAACTGAATAATGAATTCATTTCCTTAATTAATTAGAATAAAGATTCTTACCTTTGTTTCCATTAAGTGACCTTTGCTTTTGACAGTTGCTGTCCGATAGCCAGATGTTGTACACCTAAAACGTACTGTATTTAAACGTCCTGTGTTGTGTTTTGTGAAATTTATTTTGATGTTTGACGTCCTCAGGAGAGTAATTTATAATTTTATCTGAAGATGAGGTAAAAGTCCTAAAACACGTCATTATTTACCAAAAAAAGAGGTCACTTGACGGAAACAAAGGTAAGAAACTTTGTAAAGTGTCAAAATTTTAAGGGGAAAATTAAAATTCGGTTTTGAAAGATCGAATCAATTCAAAGAAAAACTGTATTAATCATTGATATTTAGTTTTGCTTTACTTTCCCGTAGGGAGGGCATAACGCATAGAAAGAGCGTGCATAAGTGGGGTAATGTAGCAGTGTGGGGCAAACTAGAGCTTACATACAAGCCAGCTTCATGCGACATAGTAAACCTATATACAAATATTCCAATTCAGCAGACAATTGAAATATTACACAGCAACTTAAAGAAATATTCTAACCTTCCAGAAGCCGCTTTTGATAGTTAATCATTCTCCTGAAACCAATTCTCCACCAAAATAATCAAAGTCTATTTAAAAAACAATGTTTTCTTTCCAGTGGCTGTTAACTTTTAAGTTAAGTTCTCCATTTGGAGGAAAGCATGCAGCTAAAAATATTTATTCTAAATACAGAAACGTCTTTGTGAAACTCATTATAAAGAAATTAAATTATTAAACCCAATAAAATCAGTTTCACAAAATATTCTGTATAAACTTTACGAGGGTACGTATGAATTGGCATAACGCATCATCAGCCTGCAGAAAATTCATTCATCATGATAGAGGTGCAGCAGAGCCTCAATAGATTCTAATAAAGCCATTGAAATATCCTAGAATAAACAAGTCTTGAATCTGTTCCGGTAAAATATATAAATAACTTTATCTTTTTAATAAGGTGGATTACTTAGGTGTAAAATTTTCATTTCCTTAGGCGCTAAATTTCAGAAAACGTCTTAGCTTTAACACTTATGAGATCTGAATCAATGCTTGTAGCTTCATCAAAGTACAAGGCACATTTTGTAGGTAATGTTTACTTTCAAATAAAAACTGACAACAAAATCAACATAATTGTGTAAAAAAAGCATTTAATATTAATTTCCTACGTAGTTGCTTTCGATTTCAATTCATTTTTCATATTTTTATCTTCAATAAATTCTTCTGCCAACGACTTAAAAAGACGATAATACTGTTTTTAAAATCATCATTATTTTTGAACCTCAGCAGTCATATTGTTTAAGTTTGAGGAAAAGAAAGTACACATTGTGTGAAAGAACTGGGCTGTAGAATTTATGATGGAAGATTTCAAAGCAAAACATTTCACTTTGACAATAGTCTGATTTCCACGAATGACCTAATATTGTGATGCAAAAACTGAATCTAGTTGGAGAGCATCTCGTGTATTTCGATTTGCAAAGCTCTTTTAAATTTAACAGTCCAAATTATTCATCAGTATTCATTTGAAATTTTGCTGAGAATTCCAGCATTATTTTTGTTTGTCATCAAGAATTAAATTATTGTTTGTACTTCACACTTTGCAGTATTGATCACACAATGATTGTTGTTACAAGAAGGAGATTTAAAATAGACCTTATTTTTAAATATATGTTCTTAGATGCTGCAGCTAATTCTCGATTTAAAAGTAACAAAAAATAAAAAGTAGTCTTGAAACTTATTAGTTTATAAAAGGATGGTTCTGTAATGGCTGGCGATAATTCAGGGGTGATCATATAGGTCAAAATTAAGAAAAACTGTCTATACAAATATTTTTGGAAGCACTTCTTTTACCAGCTAACCAGCATTGTTTTTGTATACTTAATAGTTTATACCTCTAGACTGGCAGTTTTCCCTTATCTTGACCCATATGTCCATCTCCTGAATTATCGCCGCACATTACAAAACTACCCTGTATATTAGTTGAAAATAACCCCAGTGGGAATTGATCATTTTTATTCACATTTAAACTTCTGTAACAAGTTTTTATATTATATTAGTAGTATGAACATTATTATTGTAAATATTTCCTCAGTATAATTATACTACCTCGTATGCAGATGTTGCGCCCAGTTTAAAAAACACTGGCAAATATAGATAAGCTGCGACTGGCGTAAAGATCACATAACTGAAGTTAATAACTAGAAACAACGTGCCGTAGTTGTAAATCTCAGCAGATACTCCAAGAAGTGTGATGGCAGACATGAAACTTGCCATCAGTGAGAAAGCAACTGGGATTATTTTCTGGTTTCGATTACCCAAAAGGTATTCCTGAAAACAAAAACAGATAATAAACTACCGTGTTAAACAAGAGTACAAGAGTATAGTACACAAATGTAAATGTCATGACTTTAAGCTCAACAATGTGTTCTTTACAGCTTTTTAGGTCAGAAATAAGTTTTTTACCAAGGATCAACCAAACATATTTTGTTTGAAAAGCATAAGCTTAATAGAAAAGTTTCAAAAAATGAACAAACTGTATCAACCAAACTAATATAGAAAATAAGGTAACTGCGGTTAACTTTAATAAAACATAAACTAAAAATAAAAATTCATAATCTTTAAAAAGGCTGAATTTTACCGGTTAAACCTTTAGAAAATAACCA
Source organism: Philaenus spumarius (assembly GCA_018207615.1). Lineage (NCBI taxonomy): Eukaryota > Metazoa > Arthropoda > Insecta > Hemiptera > Aphrophoridae > Philaenus > Philaenus spumarius. Next base: position 8,838 of record JAGFPH010024021.1, read on the forward strand.
TACCAAAATTACCGGTGCTACCACTGCTACCACTATAAAATAAGGAACATATTGTGTTAAAACTGGAGAACAGAGCTCTGGAACAGATTACATTGTGAGGTAATCATTTGAGAACATCTTTAATTAATAAAATAAAGTTATTTATTCTACAAAGCTTGACTTTACCATGGTAATTATTAATGTAGACTACTAAATTCATTGTACAAAAAATTATTATAAGTCAATACTTTTGTAGACCACATAGGGGCTAAATAGAAGTATAAGTCGTCTTTCTTTATAAATAAGTTTATTTTTTTTAGATGTTAATAAGTTGATGATTTTATTTTTGTAAAGAATTTTATTAAATATACTTAATTAAAACATTTTTTTTGCCAACAGTTATGTTTGTTTCATTTTATTTATTCTGTTGTTGTTAATAATATAATAAATTGAATAAGGTACATTTAAAAAAATTCAATAATATAACAAAGAAATTACACTGAACTCCATTGAATAATTGACAGACATAAAACACAAAATAAATACCTTCCTCTTTAACAATAAATTTACAAATTTATAAATAACATTTAAAATAACAATGTTATAACACAATGATGGAAGCAGTCATACCACATATAATTTTATTAAATTTTCCTAAATAAATAAATAACTTTCAGTTACAAATATTTAATAAATTACGTAACACCACTAGTGAACATAGAAGTGTAATGATGACTGCCTCATTAACTCAGGGATTACTCAGCAAAATCCTGGTGCCTACTCATCCACTGAATAAAACAACCCACACAACAGAGTCGTTGTAGTGTTACTATCACTTACCGCCAGCAATCCTTTTGAACTTTTCTTCAAAGTAAATTCTAACCATTACACGCCACATATTTTAGACATTTAATCATCTATCGTTGTGTGCTAAAAAACTTAAGTAAAGGGTTCAACATAAATACAAAAACAAATAATAGTACTCCATATAATGTGTAGCGCCGGTGCAAAGACATTAATAACAGCAAATGTTATTAATTGTGCGCGAGTGTTATGGAGGAGTACTGTTATTTTTTGTTCAGTATTTATGTTGAACTTTTTATTTAAGTGTTTTTAGCACCCTATGATGGACAATAATTAGTGTCTGAAATACACATATTATGTGTCTTGTAATGTTAAAATTTAATTTGAAGAAAACTTCAAAAAGATTGCTGGTGGTAAGTGACTGTAACCAGCAGTTATTTACAAGCATATTCGGTTGCTCTAGATTAAGAACAGAAATTGAAAAAGGCTGTTTTTAAAATACTTATGATTTTGTAATTTCTTAATCTTATTTGAAAGTTTATTAAAAAATTATGGTAATGCTTGTGTAGGCAAAAATGATGGTCCTAAACAAAGTTGACCTGTATGTACACATGCTGATAACAAATTATACAGTTTGTTTTTAAAACCAGCAAAACAGTTTTAACAAATTATAACATAATGTTTCCTTCCTACTAAATAAATGGAGCTTACTAATAGCAAAAAAGCTGATTCATTTATGTTACTGTTTTCCGCATGCAGTGTGCTTTGCTGTTTATCTCACACTACAGGTTGTCATGGCAACAATTGAAATATGCGTTTACCTCAACAGTCTCTATTTTTCACAAACTTTAATACCAACTGTAAATAATAACTATTACGTACAATAATTTAATGTTTAGTTTTAATTCTGAAGATTCACAAAAAGTAAAAGGCGCAACGTATAAATTGAGTGTAATTCGTTCAAACAGTGCCACTTTCAAACTGTTAGGAAAACAGTCACTTTGCCTCTCATTACACTGGCAAGTATTGAACTATATATATCGATTATACACACGAAAATTATTCCGTTATTATAATAAACTACTTTTTCCATGTGAAATAACGGCAGAAAATATCTTAAAGCAAAACTATCAAGAAAAACTATAATTTTTTTTTGCATTTTTGACTCCTTAGAATGCGCCAGAGAAAAAATTTAAAATTTGAAAGTTGTAGAGAATTAAATTTCCAATTGCCAAACGTTAAAGATTTTTCATAAAACGTACGATTTAAAGCTACTGATATTTAAAAAAAGTCAGTTAATTACAGAAACACACACTTTTGTGTAATAACACCTAAACTATGCAACCTACAGAATCGGCTTGGTGGCCATTTAAAAGAACTCTGTGAGCTGAACCCAATGAGTATCTCAAATTGAATAAAGGTGCTACCTGTCTAAAGTTATAAGCAGAAACTTGCCCAAAAGAGGGTGAAATAGTTGTCTTTGGTCACGTAACAACTTTTGAACAAATGGATTTTATCGAATGAGGATTTCTCTTATTCTTCCCAAAGAAATGCTGCGTCTAATGGCTCAAACCCCAGATTTATACGACAGTCATTCTCAGTTGATGCTGTCACAAACAGACTGACAGACAAACATGATTTTATTACGTGTATAGATAAAACCATATTTATTTTAAACTTTTTTATATTAAAACTGATTTTTAGTTTAATTAAATTTATCAGTCATACTAGCGACATTAGTAATATCTTAACTACATTTATAAGTCTTTGGAATATGTATAAAATAAACATGTCTGTGCAATGACCTGAAATTAAACATGAAATTGATGTAATATAGCTGGAATTTAATAAAAATGGTATTTACGTTAAGGAATTTTGAAGTGCACAAGAAAAGCCCAAGACTTTATGATTATATCGCATTCCAACACATTCTAGGTGAATGATGTGGAATACCAGTATTCCTGGCAAGAATAAAATTTCCAATAAAA